>JADLZK010001835.1:0-61036 GCA_015847255.1 Hyparrhenia diplandra | reverse complement strand
AATTGACTTATAAAACTATGCTATAACAGTGTCAATAGTGCAGGTAGTTTGTGAATCCGATCCATGCAATCACCCTCCTGCGAAATCACCCTACAGACCGCGGGTTTCGCTAATTCATCAAATTCCTTCTATCATCAATGCATAACCTCGTCAAAACAACTGCGTCCCTTCCTCCATAATCCTCTTCCAATCACCCAGCAGCGAGCTCGTGATGACAACACAAATTTTTCTCAATGGATCGAACTTTCACCTCTTTAGCGGTGATTCCATGCCGCATATCATCGTGATTTTCGAGCGACGCCGCGCCGAATTTCTTCGTCAGCTGCGCTTCACCGCCATCCACTCTCACCTCCTCCCAGGAGGGCCCCTCGGCCCTCGCTGCAAACATCATGCAATCCTCGTTTCACTCGCGGCAAGGCGCAAATCTCCGCTTCCGCCAGACATCGCATACCCGCAGCCTTCTCCCTCACATCACCTCATCTCCGAGCTTCTCACGCCATATGCCCTGTGAACCCTAGTTCACGCCGAGACGCCGCAGGCACGGGTAGGTCGCAGCGCCGCCTCGACGCCTGCCGCCTCGCTGCGCCATGCTCCGCGTCAAGAACGGCTCGGAAATTCGCAGGAGCCCTCGCGGGCCAAAATCGCCGCTTCGGGTTCTCTAAACCCTAGTGACCTAGTGTCATCTCGCATAATGTTTTGCGTTGTTTACTAACCAGCGGCCGGGAGCTGCCAGCGCAATTGGATAAAATCATATGTAAAAAGCAGGATTTTCAGCCTCAGTACCCAGCGCCTCACGCGTGGAGCAGGCCGGCAAATACAGGGTTTTGCTCGAGCCTAGCCTCTGCCGGGCCACGACATTTACTTTGGGAATCCTCGAAAAGCTTTACGTGCATTTTGGCTCCCTCCTTCAACCTCCCGCCACGTAGCTTTAAGCGTGGCAGGAGAGCACGCGACTAACGCCGCTCGAAATCCGGCCATTAGGACTGGCCGGGTGCACCGCGCAGCGCGCAGCAGTGGTGGTGGGTGTGGGCGCCCGTGTCACTAGCGCCGCGATGCTGGCGGTAGACTTCACGCTCAGCCCCACCGTGGATTGTATATGCCGGCCGCTACAAGTATTAGAACTACGCTCTTATCGCCACGGGCGTCAAAATCGTAGGGGTGAGGGATCAAAGCGGTGTGTGGGTGCTCTGAGAAGTTTCATGAGAGCGTAGCGCGGATGGTTGGGTGGGTGGAAGCAAGCATGGACGGTCGAGATGACGCGGAAGGCAGGATCTGAGGGTCATGGATAGGTTACCGTTGTAAGAACAGTGGATCACAAAGGTAGTATATAGTATAGATTAAGTATACGCTGAGAGGGGTTGTATTTAGGGACTTTTAGTCCTTAGACTAAAAGTCACTTTTTAGTCCCTACCAAACCAAATGTGGAGGAACTTTGTGTTTTTTCCTCTATTAATCCCTAAAAGACTTCTTTAGAGGTTTTTAAGTCCTAAGGACTAAAAAAATTTAGGAACCAAACAATACCTAATTGTCTCGTCGTATAGAATTCACTGTTTAATGTTAAGGAAATATATGATTTCGTGTCATCCAGTGGCTTGACGCCTGAATGACTATGCTTTGATGTTTGTACTTGCATCGTTCTTTTCTGTACACAGCGGTGATCAATAAACTAGGTGGATTCCAGCGGTGATCAATAAACTAGGTGGATTCCCCACAAGATTGCCGCGTGAGATGGCCGGAATCAACGATAGATTTTATATGTGTTTCTATGGGAAAAAAATAAATAATAGATTCTCTCATGTTACTACTACTACTATTATGGTTTAAAGTTTAAGTATAATAGGAACATAAGTAGAAGTTGCTTATTGAACAAATACAGAAAGTATAGTAAACACTCTAATTGAGATGGCTATTGATTAAAAAAGTGTGCATAATTAACAACACAGGTATATTTCATTCAGCTTGTCGTTTCATATAGACTGTTTTCATCGGGAGATAACCGAATCCAAATTAGCAGTAGTATTAGCGAGTAAAAGAGAAATGCGTGCTTGTGAAAAATTATTATCTCTTTCACAATCAAAAGCAATCTTATCTCATTCAGAAGCAATCCCGTTCCCTTTCCTCTTCCCTTTCACACACTTCCGTTCTCCAGTTAGGTGGAGCTCTCGCATGGTATGTAGATTCAGCGAATGACATCCATCCTGCGCTAGCTAGCGTTGCAAGAATTTTGCGGCAAGCCAAAGGCTGCTTTGCCATCCCCACGCCATAGGCTGTAAACTGGGCCTGGGTTAGCTACATTTGGCCCATCGGGGAGAAGGCTGCAGAATAAAAGTTTTAGGGTTTGGAAAAGAATATCCGTCACACCAGCAGCAAAGCTCGCCGCCACTGTACATTGGAGAGCCACCAGCTATTGCCTTCCTTTCCTCGGTAGCTGTTGCCGCTGGCGATTCATGGCACCCCAGTGCAGATCTGCACTGGCAGTTCCAAATCCGGTGGTTCATGCATGTGGTGGCATCGCCACGGAGGAGCTACCAATCGCAAAGTTGAAGCCGATGGAGCCCGTGACGACTGCCGACGTTTGGGCGAGGCCCCGACCGACGCCGCCACGCCGCAGCAACCCTAAGTCATAGCCAGCCTGCTTCCTCGTGGTGAAGGGAGGGTCTCGTTCGTGATTGAAGGAGAGGTAGGCCACGGTGACTCCGCTTGGAGCTTGGCACTACACAGCCCATTGGGAGAGCTCGGTTAAGGAAAGGGAGGCCGGGCTAATTTAAAAGGCTTGTGATTGGAAGAAGAATCAGCAGTCTCGTGAATGGGTGGTCGGAATGAAAAGAGACACGACGCTTTCTCAAGAATATTCAAGCAAGGGATATGGAGTCGATGGTCAGGAACCACGGTGCTTAGGTTGGGTGGGTTTCAATCCATTTATACGGGCTTTGATTTGGCTTCACCAGGAAGCGGAGAACTCCTAGTGGGTCTTTTGCTACATAGGTAGTAGATAAGGGTTTGTGTTGTGGCCAGATGGACACCGTTAAGTGCCATGAGACACGTGGAGAAATGAATCTGGCTGCAAATCTCCCCTAATTCTAATTAATTATTTTTTCATTCTCTTCTCTCGTTAATATTTATTACAACTACCACAAAATAATTGTTTAAGTCAACTATATACAAATTGATACAAGATTGATGTCATAACTTATATACTCCTCCAGGTTGGAAAAGGAAGACGCTTTTGGAAAAGTTTGGGTCAAAACATTGGGAACATAAATCATGAATAACTTTTTAATCGCCGAGTTTAGAAATGTGAAAATCATATCAATAGATTTAATCTTGAAAAATACTTTCGTGAAAAATATATATATATATAATTTTTTAGTAAATATTTTTATAGAAAAGAGAAGTCAAAGTTGGCGCTTTGGAGACCGTGGTCATTCCTAAAGGTCTTTTTTTTCAACTATGGAGGGAGTATTTTTCTATAATTTTGATAAAAAAGTAACATAATTTGACTTTCCCAAGACATGGAAATTGACAATAAAAACACGCTGTTCTAGCTCAGTAGTTCTTTGTGCGGCAACCTCCTTGCCAGACACAAGCATGCCATGAGACACGTGGAGAAATGATCTTGGTTGCAAATCTCCTCTAATTAATTATTTTTCATTCTCTTTAATTATTTATTACAACTACCACAAAAACAAATGTTTAAGTCAACTATACAAATTGATACTAGATTGATATCATAACTTATATATTTTTTTTCTATAATTTTGATTTAAAAAGGTAACATAATTTGACTTTTTCCAAGACATGAAAATTGACAAATAAAAAACACGCCGTCCGTGGGGATCGAACCCACGACCACGTGGTTAAAAGCCACGCGCTCTACCACTGAGCTAGACGGCTACTTTGTTTTTGTAACCACTTAAAGATAATTGTTCACAACAATGGTTCTAAACGGTGTCCTCACCATTCTTAAAAGGAAGTGTAAGGTGTTTTTTCCCCAAGAAAATGGATTTCACGTTTAATCATCATAGTGCCAGTGCACACAATAAGACAAAACTAAACAGTGCACATAGCAGTCTTTCTAAAGCCTCCAAAAAGAAAACTCAAAGCAGCTGATGCATCGAAGCCCTCGCAAAGCCTCGAAGTATTTTTAATTTTGCGCCTGTTTGGATGAGTCCTAGCTTGGCATTACAGTAGATTCGATCCAAGGAGAAATAATAGCGAGAATGTTGCTTGTCCACGCAACTCTTCTACGCTGTGAAATAAATGGAGCCTCCTTGCAAAATGCCGTCCATGAAGTCAGAATGGTGGTGGCCGCCTGACACATGTATTGAAGACTTTGAACCACAAGGCCACGCTTTCACTTCAGCGTTGGCACAATGAGAAACCCAACTAGAAGGTCCGAAGAGATACTACTGCTGAGGTATGTTAATTCCATATTACATCTTTAGAAATACATTGTTTAAAAACTGCTCAGCTAGTGTGCTCTTTTGTCTAATAATAATTTTTTATATATATTAATATATGTTGTGAAATAATGTGTGTGGGTGAATCTCAAAGCATGGAGAAAAAATATCCAGCACTTGAATAAGAGAAGAGTCTAGAGTATGGTGGACTCTAGTGTACATGAGAAGACTCTAGAGTGTAGTGGACATATCTAGGGAGGAAATATCTAGAGAAGATATTTGGGGAGTGCTACCCATAGCCTCCCCTATAAATAGAGGCTACCCCATTGTAAATGGCATCCATGTAAGTGACTCAATAATAGAGAGAGTCTCCATTCCTCCCAACATTCTCTTTTGTGCCTTCTTGTGTGCTCGGTTCGTGGTCCTACGGGCGGATTCTAACACGCTATCGCCACGAAGCTCTACGGAGCTGAAAGGTATGAAAAGTTACAGACCGCTTTCAAGTAATGGATACACAAGAGCACATACTTTCTTACTTCTTTTGTTAGATCGTTTCTTTTTGTTGGGTTGCTCTCTTGTTGGATCGTTGGCGATCGGCAACGCCCAATGACATGAAGGCCGCCCCCGCCGCCGCGTCCGGCCCACCGCCGAGACGCACCCATGGCGACGCTTAGATGGCTCGCTTCTCCGCCGCTAAGAACATATAGGTGGCGCTTAGGATGGCTCGCTCTCCGCCCACCAAGGTGATGCTAGGATGGCTCGCTTCCCGCCACCAGCGATATTTAGATGGCTCTCGCCCCGCCGCTAAAATGAAGGTGGTGTTAGGGATGGCCATGCCTCCGCCCACCAGAAATGTACCGCCGCCCTCAAGGCAAGCGTATCAGCCATCTTCGGCCCTCAAGACGGAGGCCTCCCTCCCCTCGGGGCATGAGGATCGACATATCAGCGCACAAGCGCTGCAAGGGAGCCTTCAGCCCACCGTCCGCCTCTACAGGCCTCCTCGCCATGCTTGAAGTCCGAGAAAAATACGCTGTCCCAAGTCCACTATATTTTTCTTTTGTTTTATTATTTATGTTACCATTATTTATTTGCTTATCGCAATTTATTGCATTCATTTCACATCTTTTACTTTATAGCAATTTATATTGTTCATTTAAATTGTAATTACTAAGTAATCCCGAAGATTACACTGAATTTTTGTATAGTCCTCAAGACTATGCATAAGCCGTAATCCTGGCATTTACGCGACCGCATTAATGCCGCACAAATACTACGTGCATGTCGGATATCGCAAAGAGGGATTTTGAAATGCTTGCCGGATGGCAAAGAACTACTTCACTTAGCTACCGATGTCGAGAACAAATCCCGACAAAGATGAGCCTCGACATACCATTGTCCACCCAAGCCGGGCAAGGATGAGCACACCAAGGCCGACAAAGCGGGCGGCGCTTGTATTATCTCCGACACCATATCCACCCTAACCAAGTCCGGTATATGACGGAGAAGGATCAACAAGTCTTGTGCAGCCCCGGCGACCGCCACCAAAGAATACTATTGTGCTCCCCGTGAGCACAACAAGATTGGATCAACTCAAGGCCAGCCAAGACTTCAAGTCTGCGGGTAGCCTACAACCACGCTTTTGCACAAGATTAAGCATAAAATTAGCGCCTATGTGGCCGAAGATCACCGATACGTATATGATCGAAAGACTTATCCACCTTCCACCCCCAAGAACATAGTGCTGCAAATGCCAAACATGTGAACTCTAAGTACTGAAGTTGAGCCAAGTGTTGTTGGTTGTAGAACAAATGTAATGAAGTTCTTATGAACAATCATTCCCGCCTCACCCATCTGGTTTCCATGGTCGCGTGCGGCAACATGCAAATGTTGCCGAGTTCTCGCAAACTGCAACGTAGGTCGTGGAAGAGGAAGGTGGAAGGGGAAAAAATGGGTGCCATATTCAAAGGCAAAAGGAAAAGCCCAAAGGTAGGTTCGAATCCAAGAAGGAAGGAGGTGGTCGACAGGGGAGAGCATGGCAAATGCTATAGATGCGGATCAAAGGGACATTGGTCCCCGAAAATGCCGCACTTAAACACCTCGCGTTGACCTTTACCAAAGAAAGTAAGAACAAAGGTAAAGGTCAACTAGAGTCCTGACTTCACCGCCGAGCCTCGGGCTTCAAATTTCTAAGATGCGCCGATAATATGGATATCGACGCAGCTTGGTGAAGACGCTTAGAAGAACGAAAAGTGAGGACGACCTTCTTGATGATGACATCGACATATTTGGAGATATGCAAGTAATCTCCAAAAAGTGTTGTAAGACCTCAATGCGAAAAATCCACATGCTCTAGCCTTGTAGTGAAGGTTACCGCATACATGCTCCTAAAGAGCATTTGTAATTAAATAAAAGGGCCAAACCTCTATAATATTCCTGTGAACTATGTGTGTAATATAGTCATGTATATATATGCATGTGTGTATGTTATATATGTTTCAATTCCTGTCATACTATTGTTGTCTAACAGATCGGGAAGCCCATGGCGTAAGAGGAGATCTGCTCTTGTAGATAGTGGCACCACCAACACGATACTAAGGAAACCGATATTTCCAAACATTAACTAAGAAAAATGGAAATATTATGACCATTGCCGGAAGTAATGCTCATATCGTCAGGCACCGGAAGTGCCACAATCGGTTCTCCCTATGGGTACTCAAATCCTTGTGAAGGATGCCTTGTTGTATCTTGACTCAAAGCGCACGCTCGGAAGCTTCAAGGATATCTCAGGCTAACGGTTTCCATATAGAAAACCGATATTGAGCAAGGTGTTGAATACCGCTTATCACAAAGTTCGACGCACCAAAAGAGAGTGGTGGAAAGACTCCTTTCATCGCCAATGGGTTTGTACTATACGCATAAAACCCACCGAGGAATATGTTGCGATGAAGACCATATTCGTAAGCCCGTATGCTGCCAACATGGCATGACCGATTGGGTCATCCCGGTTGGGAATGATGAGAAGGATCATCACCAATTTCGCCGGGCCATGATATCAAAAAAGCTTCCCAAATCCTCGAAGATTTTGTTTGCAATCCGCATGTGCAAAGGGGAAGCTCATCACTAGACCATCCCTCCCGAAGATTAGGGATGAGTCACCCGTGTTCCTACAAAGGATACAAGGTGACATTTGTGGACCTATTCAGCCCCGTCGCCCATTCAGTACTTTATGGTACTAATTGATGCATCTACCGAGATGGTGCCATGTGGACCTCAAGTGGTCCACTAGAAACCATGCTTTCTCCAAGCCGATTGCCCAAATAATCAAAGCTAAGAGCAAGCTTCCCCGACAACCGCATCCACCATTCTCGATGGATAATGCCGGTGAGTTCAGTCAAAAGCTTTTGATGATTATTGCTTAGCCATGGACATCAAGGTAGAGCATTCAAGCATCATGTCCACACACACAAAATGGTCCAAATTTGATCCTTGATCAAGAGAATCAAGTGGATTGCCGTGCCAATGTTGCAATGTAAGCTCCCAACCGCTTGTTAGGGCATGTAGTGTTGCATGCCGCAAAGATCGATCCAACTCAAAGCCAATCGCAGATATCATGACACATCCCCCATACAATTCGGGTGCGTGGGAAAGAAATCCAAGTATTTCCCATCATAAGCAGTATTTGGTTGTGTGGTATACGTGTTCTTACCACCACCTCAGCAGACACTCAATGGGACCCCACCGAAGTTGGGGATATATGTTGGTTATGAAACTCCGCCCATAATCAAATATTTGGAGCCTATGACCGGGGATCTTCATACGCTCGGCAGATTGATTGTAGTCTTCGATGAAGACCATTTCCAAAGATTAGGGAGATCTAAGATCCGTAAGAATGCCGAAATTGAATGGAAAGCAACCGGGTTGCAATCCTAGACCCACGCACTAGCTGAAACCGAACTAGAAGTTCTGAGGATCATACATTTGCAAAGTCTTGCAAATGAGCCGCCATGCCTTCACTAATCATAAAGAGTGACGAGGTCGCATATACCGCAAGAATGCGCCGGAGAGAGTTCAGTGTACCCTTAAGGATACCAACTCTACAGCCTCCACAAATCCTAATGTTGATGTTTCTTAACGTCAGCAGGTAATCCGCAAGCGCATGTAATTGTCGCTGTAGCTTTCACCCTGAAATATTCAGTGGTATCGTAATTTTCCACAGGAACGGAGGTACTCTCTCCTAACTAGTTCGCCTAAGGACACACAAGGCCAAAGATGGGAGGATTATCGAGAAGGATCCCTACACCTTTAGGGTCTATGGTTAGCCGCCTGAGCTACTTGTTCACTTCGGCACCGCCCACCGAAAAGGTCCTAAATGGCTAGAGAGGGGGGGTGAATAGCCTAATAAAAGCTACAAAATCACTAGAGCAACTTGTTAGTAAATAACAAAGCGAAAATGCATTTGCTCTAGTTTCACTTGTCGGCAAGCTTCCTATTGACAATTCTAGTTGTTATAGTCTCTAATTCACACACAAAGGCTATGTTCTCTACTTTACCACTAGGTGAACAAGCTAAATTACTCTAGCAACTAAGCAAGTCTACACAAACTACACTAGCACAATATATATGAAAGTAATGCAAGAGTGTAGAGGTGATATACCACAATGTCGAGGCTAGTCAATCCAATCACCAAGGATGAAACAATGAGATAACCAAATTGAAGCCAATCACCAAGAGACAAGTGGAGACACGAGATTTAACCCGAAGTTCACTTGAGCACCCTCAAGCTAATCTCCGCTAGCCGACCTTCTCACGTGTGGGTCAAGGTGGAGCTCACTCCAAGCCAATTGGCTTTAGGCTTCTGCACCCAATGCAAATGAGAGGTACCCAAGACACGAAAGCAATGTATTACTTGCACTTTGTCTTCCCCCACGAGGAGTGCGCATCCTCTTCACAAATCAATCAAGGTGGCCAAAAACATTCACCTTCTCTTGCCAATGCCTCCACCAATCACCAAGCCGGGCTAGGAGTGGTGCTCTCCAAGAACAACAAGAAAACCACCGCTCACAACGATCCCCAAGTGCCACTAGATGCAAAGATCAAAGCAAAGTGCACTTGAATCACCTCAACTCACTAGAATGATGCTCATAAAGAAGAGGAGTGAGGAGGAGAGAGTGTGCTCAGCCTAGAGGTGTTAGGATTGATTTCAAATGACCAAGAGACCTCACATAGCCGCCACACGAGTATATATAGCCTCCATCATGAAATCCCACCGTTGGGGGGCAATCCACGCTGAAACAGCCGATCGACGCGCCGACCGGACTCACCAAAGAGTCCGGCCGATGGGTCCGTCACAACCGATGCACCCAACCGAACCGCTGAACATGGGCTCGAAAAGCGTCCGGCCACGCTGGGCCCGCTTGCGCGTCGGCCAAGACCGGATGCATCCTGCCGGTAAGGGCCCGATCGATTTTACGTGCTTCCCACGCGAGTCCTGCGGACCATCCGAGCCGCGAAAAATTGCCGCTGTGTTGTCGCTTTCTTCGCCGCTTCCAAACCAACTTTCGTCACTTGATTCTTGTTGCCGACATGTCAAGAACACCCCGACACCATGTGTTAGCATTTTGAAAACATTTTCCATCAAGTACGGTTAGCTCTCTAGGTTAGGATGCATGCAAATGATTTTGAACCTAGAGGCACATGAGGACCGATATGTACGATAGTTTTCCCTCTTATAGTACGGCTTATCGATCCTATAATCACTCACACCTCTATGGTGTCTTGAGTGTAAAATCAAAATGGCCCTATGGATATACCTTTGCCTTGAGCCCATTTTGATCCTCGATCCACTCCAAGTCATGCACTTGATCAATGTTGGGGAGGGCGACCTCGCCAAATTTCCCCGCAGAACCGCGGCCTCACCACACAGGGCCAAGAACTAATCTCCGTTAACATATTGCGGCTCTTGCAGATCGCCAAGCGAGGACCCTCCGCCGAAGACACGAACGGGCGGCTGCCACCCTCCGTCGAGGGCGGCCCCCTGCAGAGCGTGCATTCGGCCGAGCATGATGGCCCCTACGCGACGAGGAGCGCCGACGAGGGGTCCGCCCAAGTGGCGCGAACCCAAGCAAATGAAAGGCCGGGCGGATGGACCCTCCGAATCGCCCCTCCGCATGCACGGAACCGGGCGGGTCGCATGAGGAAACCCTACACCCCCAAAGGGGAGAAGTCATGCGTGGTATTTCCCGTGACCGACCCCGTATCAATAGTTACTAGCTTGCCCCCTTGAAAGGGCCCAGCTTGTAAGCGTGTGTTCTCCTACCTACCATGTACCAAATTGTAAATCGCCCCTCCTCGACCCTTTGAATTCTATAAATACCCGCAAAGGGCACAAGGAAAGGGATCGGTTGTTGGCCGCCTTAAGTGCCATTTGCTCGCTTTTATTACACCCACGCCTCGCCCCACGCATCGCCTTATCCCTCCTCCTTCGAGGCCGGACGCCTCTCCGACGCCCTCGACCGCAACTCAGCCAAGGTCGAGCGACCGAGGCCGCCCGCTCCCGCTTGTGTTCCCCGACCACCCGTGGGAAGCCCGCCCTTCCCGCTCCGAGAGCGGCTAAGGGGCAGGAGTGATCCCCTACGCTTGGCGCCGACCGTGGGGACCGGCCACAAAAGTCCAAAGCCATGCTACCACCCGACAACCAAACCCGCCGCCACGAACAACTCCGCCCGGCGGGACCCCAGATCAAACCCATCAAGTACCGGCATGCGCCACCACGCGACCTGGGCAGCCCGCGCCAGTGGCCGCGGGAGCCGGAGGGCTCCGCCATCCCGACTCCCGGGTCATCCCGAGCATCGGAGGTCACCGGAAGAAGGCCATGACGCCCATCAAGGCGGGCCCGCAGGCCGACGGACGGGTCCAAAGAACCGTGGCGCTAGATAGCCCTTCCGCCTCGAGCGAACCCCTACGGATCCGCCGAGGGCTCAAAGTGCTACGAAGATGAAGAGGAGGAAACCGAGCAAGGCGAAGCGGTGCACTAGAGGCCCCCAAGCCCGTATCGCGTAAGAGGAGGTTGCCGCAGGCCCTAGATCGGAGGCGCCGCCGCGGACGCCAGTGGAACAGCCGGCGTCGCCAGACCGAAGCCGGCATGGATCAACCAAAGCCAGCCTCGAGGCAAGCTGCAAGAAGTCACGGGGAGGGCGCCCGCAGCCCAAGAATCATCCGCAACCCCGCCAGGGGCAAGCCCCACCTCCGCCAACCCCACCACCACCTCAACAGTAATCAACCACCGCGTAACACCCGCAATCCTCAACCCTCCGCGATAAAGCCAACTGCATTCCCCCTCCATGCCCATCGGGGACGGCACCGGCCGCCACGCTCAGGCGCAGCCTCCGCAAAAATCATCATTACGACCCCAAATCCCCCGCCTCCCACGCCCTCTCGGGATCGCTGGAATGGCCTCCCGCATACCCACCACCAAAGCCAAGACACAACGGCCTCCGGCCCCGCACCCCGTTATGAGCCACGGCCGCAGGGAAGCCGCAGAGGAGATCACCCACAATGGCCAAGTCATTTGTGATCATCGCAAGAGGAGTGGCTCGCCTTGGTACCGTATCGCCCCCAACTCAATCCGAAATGGTCCGACCTTCGCGACGCCTTCACAAGAAATTTCAAGGGAGTTGACTCCGAACTCATCAACAAAGACCGAAGTTGTTGAACGTGGTGCAGAAGCCAAATGAGCCCCTACAAGAGTGGTGGCGAGGTTTCTCCAAACCAAGGCCGTGACCGAGGGTCTCCGACCAGAAAGCCGCCATTATGGCAAAGGGTCTCTGCATCCGCCCAGCCCATGTCATTCAAAAGATTGAGCTGAGGCAAAACAAGACCCTAGCGGAGCTACACGAGATAATGGACAAGCATCGCAGAGTCGACAACAGCCACAAAGCCGAAGATAGAGGCTTTCCGACCTCCGCCATATCGCGACTGTACCAACACGACCACCACGCATTTACAACCACCCAAGACCGAGGTCAGCCGAGAGTCGGCACCATCGCCAACAACCCCGCCTCGCCACAAAAAAACCCACCAACCACCCCCTAGGCAAAACTACCCACCAAGAACCCCCTGCATCAACCTGCATACACCAAACATGAGGCCTCCGCAAAACAACCCTACCGCCATTATCATGAGAGGGCAAAGGCCATTACACCAAACAATGCCCATATTTCTCGCTAAGGGGAAAGAGGCGATGGATTGGGAGCTCGCCAAGCAGCCCGCAGAGGCAAGTTAACCACACAAGAAAACCAAAGCACCCACTCCAACCACTACACTTTCACCCCCTTCGACTATGGAATCCCAAAGACATCCAAAGCTTCCACTACCCAAATTTCCACTCCAAAGACCTTCAAATTCGAGCCACCGCATACTACCAAAGAAGAGTATACAAATTCACACCCCCAGAGCCTCCGCAACCAAGCTTATCACAACCAAGCCCTACCACCTCCACCTCCGCCACCCGCACCACCTTCGACCCAAAGAACACCCAAACAAGCAAGAAATCCGCATAATCGCCGCCAAGCCCAACTCATCTTACGGGGTCATCCTCGCTATCACGGGGCCCAACGAGGACCACGGCAACAAACGGCAAAATAAAGGAGCACTATCGGAGGGTCCATCATGTGGGTACCGGGAGGGGCCTCACGTAAACAAATTACCGGTCCCACATTCCCGATCACCTTCAATGCCAAATACATGAAGCTCGTGAGACTACCCTCACACCGATGCGATGGTCATCGACACCAACATCGGAGGTCGGATCAGCTACTAGGATCCTAGTAGACACGGGCGCAGCCCCGTACATCTTGTTCGCATCCACCTTCGACAAAATGGGCCCGACAGAACATGTTACAACCAAAGCAGTAATCCCCTTCTTCGCCGGAGGCCGCCAGTTGGGACCATCGAAAAATCACCTTACCGGCCTCCTTCGAAAGAGCCCATTCACCGATCGTAAAACATAACCTTCGACGTGGTCGACCTGTACTACAGCTACCAACGCCATTTTCGCCGCGAGTCACCAACGATTCGACGCGGTCCTCCACCCGAAGTTATCTCGCATGAAGATGCCCTCCGTCGGCGTGCATAATTGCCGTGTTCGGAGACCGCACCGCAGCAAGAAACGCTGGAGGGGGCTGCCGCACCGGGCAACGCGAACGCATACAACCTAGAACAAGAACTGCAGGGTTAAGAGAGACAGCGCCAAGGCGCGCGCGAGCCCCCCGCGAAAGCACTACCGCCAAAGAAACGAAGAAAGTCGCTTTTAGCTTTGATCCCGATAGAGAAGTAACCATATCCGCGACTCCCCGACTGCACTCCGAGGCGCAGCTCTTGCAAAAGGCTCTCCGAGAGAACTCCGGCATGTGTTTGCCCGGTCCGCAAGATTTATGTGGTGTTAGCCGTGACCTCATCGAGCACCACCTCAACATAAGACCGACGCCACTCCCGAAGCGTAAGTTTCGCAAAAATGTCGACGAGAGAAGAGTAGCAACACAGTGTGAGGTAAACCGCCTTCTAGACGCCGAGGTCATCCGCCCCGGTCAAATACCCCACTTGGTTATCCAACGCTGTCATGGTGAAAAAAAAAAGCCTTAGCAAAGACAAAGCGAGCCCACCGTGATGGAGGATGTGTGGATTTCACCAAACCTGAACAAAGCATGCCCGGGACGATTTTCCTCCCCGACCAGCTCTAGTCGACGCAGCTGTGCTAGGCCGTGGAAAGGTTGTCCCTCCCGATCGCTTTCTCGTGATACCACCAAATTTGGATGAACCAGCATGAAGACAAGACAAGTTTCATAACCCCTTCGAACTTATCGCCAGAGAATGGCCGGGCCTCCGCAGAACGCCGCTCGCCCTTCGCATCGAATGATAAATGAGGTGTTCGAGACGATACCATCTCAAATTACGCCGACGACTTTGGTAGTCCAAAGTAAGCTAAAGGAAGACCACATCACGGACCTCCAAAGGACCTTCACAAATCGCGCTGGCCGCTCAAACTCAACCCCCGCCAAGTGTGTATTTGGAGTAAGCAAGGGCAAGTTACCGGGGCTGCCTCGACTTTAAAAGGAATAGAGGCCAACCCTTCAAGATCGCAAAGAATCACCGCTGATGGAACCTCCGAGGAACGTAAAAATCGGTTCGTAGACTAGCTGACGCCTCGCCGCCCCTTAGCAGTGTTCATCTCCCGTGTCACCCGAACAGAGGGTTACCATTCTTCCAAACTCTAAAGGAAATGACTCCATTCACCGGGGCCTCCGCAACAAGAAGCCTTCAAGAACCTGGCAAAGATTCTCAAAACCTTACCACCTCGCCACACCGGAACCAGCGAAGGACTCCTTCTCTACGCCGCCAAGATCGCCACATGCCGCCGCCAAAGGTTTCGCCAAAGAAGTGAACGAAGGGCACCACCCCGTGCAAATCCCCGTCTACTATGTCTCCGAAAACCCTCGGGGGCCCAAGCTAAATTACACGTAGCCGAAAAGGTAGCCTACGCAAAGGGTCATGGCAACGAAAAAACTCAAGCACTACTTCCGTGCACATGAGGTCACCATACCTTCGAAGCTTCCCCTTGATAACATATTCGTAAAACCCCAGCCTTGGGGCGTATTAGCAAGTGGGCTTAATCGAGACGGAGACCACGCAATCGAGATTCGCCGGCGAATCCGCCATCAAGTCACGTGCCCTAGCGTATTTCCTAGCAGATCGACACTGACACATACAACCAAGCAAAGGAACTTGGACCCGATTTGGACAAAGACACACCGACGGAGCCCGGGGCACGCTGAGCCGCATCGCGCCATCATCACTTCACCGGAGTCAAGCCGAGATATGCCGCCAAAGTTAGAATTCCAAAGCACAAACAACACGGCGGAATACGAGGCGCGTTTTGGCACTAAACAAGCTCCGCCATGTCAGCGCGAAGGGCCATCATCAAACCGACTGGAGGTGGTCTCAAACAAGCCGAAAGGACAACAAAGCCAAGCACCCAGAGCCGCAAAAAATACCGCGCAGGCTAAGGAAAACGGAGGCCTTCTTTCCTCGCATCACAACCAAGACCATATCCGTAGGGACAACGGCGACGGGTTTACGAGCTCGCTGGCGTCGCGGCCCCGAGCGGAGCAACTCCCACAGACGTGTTCTTCGAAATACCGCAGAGCCCTCAAGGATTCAAGATGGCGACCAACCCCCAAATCGGCCGCCATTCACAAATTTGAGAACCCCGACATTGATTCATCAAAGGCCTCTTCGAGCCCCAATCCAAGGAAGAACAAAAAGGGTTGAGCAGAAGGTCCGAGGCTACCGCCTAGTTGACAACAAGCTGTACAAGGCATCCGTGAATCGCCCCATGGCTAAAATGCATATCTACCGGGCTGAAGGTCGCGCCATCCTAGCGGAGATCCACGAAGGCATCCGCGCGCTCGCACAACGCCCCGCAGCGCAGTGGAAAAGGTGTTCGTGCAAGGGTTCTATTGGCCCACCGCACTCAACGACGCCATCGAACTCGGTCAAGAATCGCGAAGGATGCCACCGATGTTCCACCACTCCAACAGGCCAAAGGGCCCGACAACCCTCATTCCGCCCACATGGCCCCCTTCAGCCGATGGGCGATAGACCTTATCGGTCCAATGCCGCCGCCCGGGAACCTTCGCCACGCCAGTAGTGGCAAAATAATACTTCACCAAATGGATCGGCCCCGCCTCTCGCAAGCATAACCTCTCACTCAAGACAAAAGTTCTTCCCGGCAAGCAGATCGCCCGCCGGAACTCGCTGGAGCATAATAGTCGATAACGGCACCGCTTTGATAACGGCGGCTTCAAACAGTTCTGCCATCAAATAGGCACCAAGATACACTTCGCCCGTAAGGCACCCCAATCAAACGGCCTCGTCGAAAGGGCCAATGGCATAATCCCGCAGTGGGTATCGGGCCAAGGTCCACGCCAAACCAAGAGGAAAAATGGGCGGAGGAGCTCACTCCCGTGGTATGGTCACATAACACCTCCGAAAAGCCGTGGCGACCAAATTCACGCCCCTTCAAGCCCCTGCTCGGAGAAGAGGCCGCCCTCCCGTAAGAACCGAAGCACGCGCGGGCTAAGGGTCACCACCGGCCCCCGTAAGAAGAGGCACGCGGCTGACCTCCTCGAACAAACAAGAAACTTGGCCATCCTCAACCTCCACGCATACCGTGAGGAGACCACAAGATGGAGGAACAAGAAGCTCACCTCGCACGATCTCCGGCTCTGAGACTTCGCCCCGATCGAAGCGTAACGCCGAAGATGGTCGGGTAAGTTCATGGCCAAGTGGACGGGCCCATACCTCGCCACTAAGTCCACAAGACCCGGCTCTTCCACCCGCAAGATCTCAAGGCCATGATCTCCCCACACATGGAACGCCGACGACTCTCCGCTAGTACTACTTCTAGCGGTGCAATGTACCGTGCACTCAAGAAGTTGTATTGGGGCTCCGCCATTTTGCCATTTCATTTTTTCTCTTCCTAAACTTAAGATCATGAACAATGCGGGCTGCACTCTTTTTCCTTGCGGCGGGGCGCGAGGTTTTTTAACGAAGGCAAGCATTCAATATCTAAATATATGCAAAGTTAGTTACCCCCACATCGGAGAAAGGTGCAACGCAAGTACAAAGATCGAAAGGGGCCGGCCGGGCGCCAACCAGCCCCATCACGCTGGCGGTAACTGATTGCCCACGCCGTGGGCAGCGCAAGGCTGCACCCCGCTCGGCCAAACCAACAAAACACTCCTAACTCTAAATTATGTTAGCCGAGCGCCGCACCTCCGCCAGGGGCTCGCAATGAAGACGCCCCACGCCTCCGAGTATGAGACCCGCGGGAGGCGCATACAGCCGGGCGCCCGCACCTCCGCCAGGCCCGCAAGGAAGACGCCCGCGCTCCGAGTATGAGACCCGCGGAGGCGCACAAAGCCGGCGCCCGCACCCTCCGCCTGGGGGCCGCGCACGGCGACCCCCGCCTCCGAGCATGAGACCCGCCGGAAGCACACAAGCCCGGCGCCGGCACCTCCCGCCAGGCCCGCAAAGGAAGACGCCCCGCGCCTCCGAGTATGAGACCCGCGAGGCGCACAAAGCCCGCGCCCCGGTACCCGCCTGGGCCTCGCAGAATGAAGACGCCCGCGCTCCCGGGAGGCGCAGACCCGCGCCCGAGGCGCACAATGAAGACGCCCGGGAGGCGAGACCCCCGCACCTCCGCCCGGCACCTCCGCACGAAGACGCCCCGCGAGTATGCGAGACCCTCCGAGCATGAGACCGGGCCGCCGGAGGCGCACAAAGTATGAGACCCGGGCGCCCGGCACCCCCGCCAGCTAGGGGCCCGCCGAATAAAGACACCCCGCACTCTCCAAGGGCTATGAGACACGCCTCCGGAGGCGGCGCACAAAGCCGCCCGCAGCCCCTGGCACCTCCCCGCCCTCCGGGCTCGCAGGCAGGTACTTCCGCTGTGGGGCAGCAGTACCCTCGAAGTCCGCCCCACGGGGCACGACAGAAATCGGAAGACAGTGCATTCTTCGCCAGGCTCAAGAACAAAATACCACCACCGACCAAGAACAAGACCTCCGTCCATTAAAATTTTAACACCACCACCCACCAAGGACAAGACCTCCGCCGCATAAAACCATAATCACAACAAGCACTTATGACATCCGCCCAACGCCAGAGCACCCCCGCCCCCAAGAAGCACTATAAAACCAAACCTCCCCCCACTAATCCCATGTTAGGAAGAGAGCGTACCATCACCACGCTGCACGCCACCATGCTAACACCCATAGCCAAACCCCGATCCTATAGAGCAGATGCCAGGATACCTCCGAAACCCACAAAGCCTCCCAACCCAAATAAGGCACCACAATGGAAAATGTAAACGGACCCCAACCCCCCAGTAACCGCAAAGTGCAATGAAGAGCAACACGGGCTGATGCCCCGAGGCAAATAAAACATCCAAACCCCCGCAAACCAACAAAGACCAAATGCGCATAAACTAGAGCATTTCGGCATTCCGCAACCCCCACGCCACCGCCCAGAGCACCTCGCGCGGACCCAGCCAACTCGGAGCAAAGGACTCTGGCGAAGGGGATACCACAATGGAGAATGTAACATCCTCCCGTGGCAACTCCACCAAAGGAATCAAAGTCCCGGCGGGTAGGTCGCACTCGAACACGAACGCCGGTGTTAGCGGCGAAACCGCGACAACCCGCAAGACCGCCATTCAACAAGGGATGGGCGTGCACAGGCGCAGGGACCCACCCCGCAAGCCACCTCTCGCAAGAGTCCCACTCAAGCCAGGGCCGGCCCGCTCCCAAGTCTCTCCGAACGATGAGTCGTGGCACCCGCTGAATCACAAGGGCGCACCTCGCACCAACTTCAAGCTTCAACAGGGAACCCCGTGGAGCTTAAAAGCCCCTGGTCCCAAAAGAACTTTGTAACGAAGACCTCGCACAAAAAATCAACGAGTACCACTTGGTCAAGCAAACCTCGCAAAACGCTAGCGAAGTCTCGCAGACTAAGGACTAAAAATGGGACGCCGCCTACCGCGCTACCAGAAAATGCGCGAGTCTCGCACTAAGGAAGACAGGGGCGCCGTTGCCTATCGCGGGTACCGAAAAACGCGCGAGCCTCGCAGACTAAGGAAAATGTGGACGCCACTTCCTACCGCTGCCATTTTCGCGAAAACGCTACGAAGTCTCGACTATGAAAAGGACGCCGGGCCTATCGCGCTACTCGCGAAAACGCTGAGTCTCGCACTCAAGGAAAAAACAGGGACGCGCTGTCTATCGCGTTACTTCGCAAAACGCACGAGTCTCGCACTAAGGAAAATCAGGGACTGGGCCGTAACGCGGCTACCTTTTCAAGAAAACGCGAAGTCTCGCAGACTATGAAACAGGGACGCCATTGCCCACCGCGCTACCTTCGCAAAATGCACGAAGTCTCGCACTAAGTGAAATAGGGGCACCGCCGCTTCACGCGACTACCTACGAAGAGCACCACTACCACTTGGTACATGCAACACAAAAACAACTCTTGCAAACATACCGCATCCATTACATTACGAGGAAAGTTACATCGCCCCCTCCGCGCCAGAAAGCCCGCCCATTACATTACGAGGAAAGTTACACTCGCCCTCCGCGTGCCAAAGCCCGCGGAGCGCCCGCACACAATATCCCTGCCTGGCTGAGGCTACACCCCCCATACAAGATGGCCTTAACCAACACCTACACGCCCTCCACAAACTCCTCTACATCCACCACCTCCACCGGCCGCCAGAGTCGCGGTCTCAGACACAGCCCGAAAGAACAAGCGGAAGTTCACCCCGTAGCACTCGATGCCGTATACCCTCCGCATGTCGCGCAACACTTCCGGAAGCCCACATCCTCCCCGCTTTGGAACAAATTTTACGGCCCACGGGACGACCCAACAAGCCGCTTGCCTATGCGATGGCTGGGTCGCTTCATCGCCCTCAATATCGCCCCCCCCGCCAAGGCCGCTACCGCACCGCCCGTGCACCCGCCCACTTGGACGGTTTGTCAAGTCATGGGACCGCCAAGGCCTCCGAGGCCTGATTGGCTACATCGTACTTCCGAACCCCGCCCCACCAAAAAACCGAAGGGCAGTCCGGGGAACCGCCGCATGGCATGAACCCAAGTCTCCCCGAAATGAACACATCTTGGCGATTCATCAGCGAACCACACGAGCACTCCTCCGCGCAGGCCCCGCGGGTACCGCGGCCAACGCAATCATCAAACGCTGTTAGCCCCAACCCCAACGCAATCAAGCTACGAAGGTGCACGGACACAACGGAAACGCACAATCGAGTAGCAAATGTAATGTAGCGGCCCCTAAAACTCCAATTCATCATTCAACTTAAAAGCCCGAAGGCCAAGAAGTTTCACACCACATGATTGTCTCGCTAGGAAAGAATAAACTCCGCGCAATCTAAGGAGCCCTGCTACCTCTCACGGGAGGCCGCAGAAGGCATCGGCGGCCGGAGGGGTCCCTCGAGGCATGGAGGGAGCCGGAGCAGTTCGAGGGCTCGCCGAGGCGGAGGCGCCGTCTCGAGATGTGCGGAGAGAGGGAGAAGCCGCGCTCCGGAGGCAGGGGCCGAGGAAGACGGGATGGCGCCGGCAGCTTCAGCCAAGGCGGAGGCACCAGAATCGCCCGGAAGCGCACTCCCTGCACCTCAACCCGTCCGGCTGCTTGTATCCCTCCGGAGCAGCTCGGGAGCCCCTCCGCTCGCCGCGCAGCGGCAGCGGACCTAGAACGACACCAAGCCGCACACACAAGACAGAAGTAGCAGCAAACAAAGAGGAAAAGAAGCGAACAGACAACAAAAGCAAAACAAGTGACCAACCTTCCTGGCCAGATCAGCTCGAAAACCCAGAGCAGCTCCGCCTCCTTCGTACCACAGAAGCGCCTTGATGAAGGCTGTCGCAAGCGCCCACGTCCCGCTCCCTCCGCCGAGGCCCTAACCTCGCCTGGGGCCAGGGAAGGGGAGCGGTCCGGGGCCTCGACAACGGCTCCCGATGCGCGCAATCCAGATGGCGAAGGGCCCCCCGAAGGCGACCGCGGCGGTGCTGGCTCCGGGTCAGCGCGCAGGCCACCACCTTCGGCACTCCCCACCTCCTTGGCCAAGCATCCAGGCGCCTAACAAGGGCAGGGTCGGGTCTCGCAGAGCAGCGGAAGCGGCCCCGACTCCGGCCCAAGAACGGCGTCAAGCGCCGCCTTGAAGGCCTCCGCCTCGCATACCAGACAGCTCAAGATCATTGAGCCTCTTCGCCGGGCCGCCACCTCCGCCTCCCGGCGGCTGGCGGACCACGCGGGCCCGACGTCGGGGCTCATTCTCCCCGCCGGAGAACTTTCGCACCCTCCCCAAGGTCCGCCACCTCCTCCGGAGGCGCCCGCCTCATCAATAGCCGCCTTCTCCCCGGGGGCCTCCCGCCGGCTCTCCTTGAGCTCGCTGGAGGCCTTCCTTCTGCCGTCTCCGTGGTCGACGGAGTCCCGGCCCTCACGGATGGCCGCCCCGCGCCAACACTAGCAACTCCGAGGTCTTCACCTTGATATCCTCATGGATATCAGCGAGGGAGCGGTTCGCCACTGCATCTCGCCTCCGCAAAGGCGCACGCGATCGAAGACGCCGCCCAATCATCCTCACGCTCAACCTCCGAAGCCGGCGAAGGGGTGTCGCGGGAGGTCGATGCCGTGTCGCGGCTCCACGTCGACATCATCGATGCCGGATCGTCTCCGCCACATAAGGCGGCGAGGAGGGGCCTCCGCTCCCCCAAAGGGCCTTCCCGCTCCCGGGGGGGCCTCCCGGAGGGTCGTCCAAAATCTCACCCGCGCCCCCACACGTGGCACCGCCGCCGATAGGGGCGGGCACCCGCGATAACTCGTGCGGGCGAGTCACAACAGACTTGCCTCCGCGCCGCACCCCCTCGCCACCGCCGTCCCCACCGCCCCCTCCTCTTCGGAGGACCCGCCGCCACGGCTCCTCTCAGCCTCCCTCATAGTCGGGCCGCCGTCGGAGGCCTCCTCCCCTCGTCGCCTCCTCGACCGCCTCTCCGCGTCCGCCCCCGCGTCCTCCGCCTCATCCTCATCGTCAGAGATAAGGAAGGGGCCGAGGTCAGCAACCCGAGACCCGCCGGCCCCCGAAGAACCCGCCTCCGAGCGACGGGTGGGGGTGGAGGGACGAGCGCCCGCTGGCCGGGGCTCCGGGTGGGGCCAGCGCGCGTGCTGGCCTTGCGGACCCCCGCTTCCTCCCGCATCCATGGCGTCGGCACGAATTCAGCCTCGGTCGGGCAGTCCTCGTAGCCGAATCGAGCAGGTCGAAGACCCGGTTCACCCGGCGACGGGGCGGAGCGCAGCGCGGACCTCCGGACCCGCCTCAACTTTCCAATAAGGGTGGAGGCGGGCGTGTGGCCCTCCGCCATCACCAGCCGGGCGAACCCACCTTATCACCCTTCGCCTCCTCAGCGGCCGGCCAGATCGATGAGGTCAAACCTCAACGCCTTAAATTGCCCTTTTTGGGGCATACTCGCGAGTCCGCCTTCAACGGAGGGCACCCCCCACTACGGGACTTGTACGCCGGCCAGCGAACTCTTTCCACTGTGTCCCGCGGCGCGGGGCGTGGCGGGACATGACGCCCGAAGGGCGCCCGGCTCCCCGTCGCCTCCGCCGCCTCACGGGCTTCACTCGCCGATGGCGGGGACTCCGGACGCCCATACAGCCCCTCCGCACCTCCAACCGGTAATAGAACCAAATAACGAGCCGGTCGGCTTCTCCACTTGTTCCGTTGCGGGCCGGGCAGGGCTCCACCCCACGGGGATGAAATCAAGACATCACGCCATGCGGCGCGAAGACCTCCTCCTCGATGCCCCCGACGGTGCGCGGGCGATAGTGCGCGGTGTGGGCTCGATGAAGCCGCCCACCGTCGGCTCAGCCCCTACTGGAGCGGCACGCCCGGGCTGTCATCGGGCGTGGGAAGCCCGCGCCGTGAGTTGATGGAAGCGGAGGTTGAACCTCAGCGACACCCGAGCACGAGCTTCGCACACGGGAAAATCGGGCCCCGCCGGAAGAACTCCCGGCAGATGACTTCGCCGGGCGCGGCGCCGTCACCGCTCGCCTCGAGGCGCGAAACGCCTCTTGTGGAAAAACTCGTGCTCCTTCGAACGCCTTTCGGGACTTGTCGGTGCTCTTGCCCGAGGGAACTCGGCACTCAACGACGGTCTTGGGCCTCATGGTCTCCCGGTACGAGCCATCGATGGACCCTCCGCAAATAAAGGGACCCTCCGCTAAAAAGCGGGAAGTGAACTTAGGACAGCGCAGAAATAAGAAGGCGATAAGCGTGAAAAGGAGGCGAAAGCGTGCGGAAGCAAAAGGAGGGCACAAACCCTAAATCTCACCAATCAGACGCGTATTTATAGGCCAGGACGGAGGAGGGGACGCGAAGGGACGCAGCAGCCGCGAGCCACCGGAGATCAAGGCCCGATCCCAAAACAACGCCAGTTCCCTCCGATCCGCCCCACGCAGGCAAACCAACGGCATCCGTACCCCCAAAACAAACACAAGCCACACCCCGATCCGCTACTTCCCAAACTAACCAACAAAGATCCGACCAAGGGCAGCCAAGCCCTAACGCTGCCGAAAGCGGGGCCGAGGCCCACCTCCGCGAGGCCCACGAGCAGCCGGGGACGCCACGGGCAGGCCCATGGGGCGGCGAGCACGCCACCCGCACGGGACCCTCCCGAAGGATGTTTTTTCAGCCGCCGCCCCCCTTTGGAACCAGACCTTCGAGGGCTGCTGTTGGGGGAGGGCGACCCTCAGCCCCGCCCGAGCCCCGCGGGCCTCACCCACAGGGGGCCAAGAACTAATCTCCGTTAACATATTGCGAAGTCTTGTGGATCGCCAAGCGGAGGGACCCTCCGCGAAGACACGAACGGCGGCGTCACCCTCCGTCGAGGGCGGCCCCAGAGCCCGGGCATTCGGCCGGGAGCATGACGGCCCCCTACGCCGACGAGGGAGCGCCGGCGAGGGGTTCGCCTGGGTGGCGCGAACCCAAGCAAATGGAAAGGCCGGCGGATGGACCCTCCGGAGCGCCTCCGCATGCACGGAACCGGGCGGGCCGGTATGAGGAAACCCTACACCCCCGGAGGGAGAAGTCATGCGTGTATTTCCCGCGTGCATCGACCTCGTGCGAATAGTTACTAGCTTGCCCTTGAAAGGGCCCAGGTTGTAAGCGTGTGTTCTCCTACCTACCATGTACCAAATTGTAAATCGGCCCCTCGACCCTTTGAATTCCTATAAATACCGGCACGGGCACAAGGAAAGGGGATCGGTTGTTGGCCGCTTTAAGTGCCATTTGCTCGTTTTTACTACACCCACGTCCTCGCCTTACGCGCCGCCTTATCCCTCCTCCTTCGGAGGCCGGACGCCCTCCGACGCCTCGACCCTCAACTCAACTCGGCGAAGGTCGAAGGGACCGGAGGCCGCCCGCTCCCGCTTGTGTTCTCGACTCACCCCTGTGGAAGCCCTCGCCCCTTCCCCCCCCGAGCGAAGGCTAAGGGGCGAGTGATCCCCACAAGAATGGTGACTTTTGTTTATGCATTTTTACACACTAGCAAATACCAATTTACCTAACACTGGTTTGCGCGCAAAGGCGCCGCTTCTAACTAGTTTAGATCAAACCGCAAAAAGTGTCACGTTGAGTATGTCTACATATGCATGGAGCATTAAATCTACACGAAATAAAAAAAAAAAACTAATTACACAATTAGCTTGTAAATTGCGTAAAACAATTCTAATGAATCTAAGTAGACCGTGATTAGAGACTAAACTGCTAACACATGCTCTAATGACAAATTAATTAGACTTAATAAAGTTATCTTATCGCTACGTATGAAATCTATAATTTATTTTTATAACTGGGTCTACATTTAGTACTTCAAACGTATGTCGTAATATCCGATGTGACACTTTGCACCTACCCAAAATTGATCTCAACACATCCTTAATATTAGTTGTTTATTGGAGGCTAGAGAGGAAGCTCAAACAACATGTTGCGGAGGAGGCTACTAAAAAGTTAGTAGGAGTGACAATAGTATATTCAAGGTTCGCATAAGGTTAAGGATGGTCATAGTCCTATATACAAGGAAATGGACAAGAAGGTCCTCCCATTGGCCATTGCTATGGTATCAGTCATAAAGAAAATAAAAAGTCTTAGATAACCCCTAAAGTATTAGTGTAAGGGGCGTGCCCAGGGGGCTTGCGTGTGGCGTAGTGGAGGCTTATTAATGGCTAGGGCCGGGCGTGGCGCACGCACGCTGCGTTGGAGGGGGCGTTTAGGGTTACGGCGTGGGGTAGTGCAAAGCATGGGAAAGCGAGGGAGGGAGTAGGCTTGAGAGCCGGAGAGCTTTAGGTAAAAGTCTTTCTCGACTATTCCTTTCTTGAATTGCAACGATTACACGACGCTAGTATTCGTAGTCCTAGCTCACCGACTCCTAAGCAACCTTTTTAGAGATTTCTTATAAGATTAGATTATCCTTTCCTATCTTAAAAGACTCTTTTGCTAAATTAGCTCGGACTCGATATGGTAACTAAATAACAAGATGACGGTAGTTGGGCCGTTGCGCTGCCGCCGCCTCTGTGCATTAGGGTAGGGCGCTGCCCTAGGGCGCCTTGCCCCCTCCTCGGCCCTTTTTGCCGCCCATTTGTCTCACTAGAGATTACGCATGTTGGGACATGTGATAATAGCCCCGCCCCCTTCTCCACTTGGCACGCCCTCATGCCAAAACACGACTGGGGGTGGGTGCTCCGGGGGAGATGCTCCCCGCTATTATCGATCGGTGGTCCATGATGTTGATGGTGATCATCGGAAGTAGTAGTAGCCGTGAGAATGGGCGAAGTCAAAGATGAAGTAGAGGTAGTCGCCGAATGGTTCTTGATTGTGCCTCCATGCCCATTTGTAGTAAGGTGGGGTTGTGGAATAGCCGCTCTGAAGTTGACGTAGTCCTTCAAGGGGCGGAGCTAACGATGCGGATGAATAGACAGCTGATGTTGTTAATGATGACCGTTGTAACCGTTGTGGTGTAGCACATCAGCAGCCAATGGACGTCTAAGGTGATGCTCATGGTCACCTCGTTGTTTTGTCCCTATGCTTGTGGAAGGTGCATGTCTCCATCCAACAGCTCCAAGTTGGCCACGCCGGCTTTTCATAGCTCTTGCAAGGGGTTGGGAAGGAACGTCGATGTTGCTAGGAGGTTGAGCCAACCTTTGAGGAAGAGGGGCCTTGATCAAACAATAAAGCCTGCATAGTCAGTTTGTCTACTGCAATCCCAACATTAATTCATAGTGCCCCTTTACTGAGGGAGTTAATCTATGTAATAAGTTAGTCCGATGTGGAGTTAATCTCACATTCCAAAGAAGGGTTAGGCAGAGAGTTAAAATAGTTAGACAGAATTAGTTATGGTGTATGACTCAAGAACATTATCTATGGTGGAGTTAATCTCACCAAGATAGGCACAAAAAGCTGTACCATACATTCTAGCATTGCCTACTTAAAACTCGTCAATCACCCTAGCTTACAACGCTAAGAAATGCGGAACGGATATTCTTAATATGACACTTGAATCTCTTTGCAATGATAATATAATTATGGTATCTCGCAGCGCACGTAAAGAATTACCCAATTGTAGCACTTCACTAGAGTCTATCCAGGTATCATATTTATATTTTACCACGGGGGAAGGGGTAGGCTATGGGTAGGTTGATGATTTAAGTTGATTCACTTTACAAAGGTGTAATGTAGAGTAAACCATATGCATCATACTAAACTCAAACTAGGTAAGTGTTGACACCTGTTATAGCATAATATTAATAGCCAACTAAACATGAAATAAGGGCATAAAATGAATATCAACATAGACTAGGGGTTTTACTAACATAGTTCCACAAGTTTTGGTGATTTATATATTTTCAGGGACTAAACAGGAAAAGCCTAGAGTTTGCAAGACATATGAAGCATAAAACATGTTACACCAAGATAGCACCATTGTAAATAGCTCGTCCGAGACGATCAAAACGGATATATTATTTGCTATATTTGGAGCTCGTAATAAGAAGATATTAATATTACAAGTAATGGAAGATTCTAGAATATGGCCTGCGGGATTAATTGGGTCTAAATCAGAATTTGGCCCATGAAAGACATATTTATATTATAATGAGATATGGTGAAAGGATTAGTACCACATTGCTTGCTGAAGCTGAAGGGAGATAAGAAGACCCTTACATATAGACCCCTAGGCCTTTAGAATTATTATTTTTTAATTAATTCTATTCTTTATCTCTTGACTGTTGGTCATAGAGGTGTCCCAATGTGAGGACAACCTCTCCCCCACATTAGAGAATTAGGGTTAGACTCTCCAATGTAGTAGATTAGAAACTAGAGAGTTAGGGGAGAGGGGAGCTACGCCCTGTTCGGAGATGTCTACAGAGTTTGGTATGTCTTGTATCCTTTTCTTTGTAAGACTTATGAATTATATATTTATCTTCTCTATTTACTTCCATGTCTTTCATATATGGTTAGTATAGTTGTTATGCTATTGCATATAGTATAGTTGTTATGCTATTGCATGGGATCTCCGTTCGTATTGAGGGCTCTAGTTATGCTAGGTAGCTAGAGTAGTAATCGATAGTGTAGACTTGGTGAGGCTATAGGTTACCCGAGATTGCACCCAACCCCACGGATAGTTTGTGGTAGCCCCAGGTGGTGACAAACGATGGCCGGCGTATTCCACCACGTTCGGGTTGGTGTTTCTAGGACCGTAGTCGGAGCTTTCTAGCCCCCTTCTCATCTCTTTTCGTGGTTAGTGTTCTCATGTCCCGGCGTGCTTTGGTGTGATTGCTATCATAGAACCTACGTAATAGAGAAGTACATAGGAACCTTGATCTCTCTCATTTGTCCTCTCAACTTGTTAGTTGTACATTTATCATGGAATTCTCTTGTGTGATTATATTATGCATAACTCCTATCATTTATCATTTACCCCTCACTTTAGTCTAGTGGTTTGCTAAGTTAGTAGATGCATGATTGTGACTTATTAGATTCTTTTTAGCCAACGCTTCCTCGTGGATACGATTGTTGACACATCTTATAGTATATTTTTATAGCTCAATTAAAACTAAAATAATGGTATAAAATGCATATTTATGTAGAACTAGGGGCTTTACTAATAATTTCCACGAGTTTTGGTAAATTATATATTTTTCGTGGATTAACAGAAAAAGCCTAGAGTTTGCACCCCATACGATGAAGGACGTGACCGTGAAGCAACCCAACTTGAAACCCACGTAAGAAGACCCTAGAAGACTCCGAGGAAGCCAGCCAGGGACCGTGGCTGGGCCCACTGTCAGGATACAGCGGCGGCCGCTTGGGCCCCTGGCGGCGGCGCCGCCCCTGGGGCCCCCGCCAGCCTCTTTGTTCTATGTCGGTTCACAACCGCCATTGAGGATCAATCTCATCCATTCATCAAGGTCGGTTTCATCCAAGGGCTACGGTTCATCGACCCTCGCTATATAAGCATGCCCCTGGCCCCTCGCCAAGGCAATGATGGTTCATTAGTTCATTCCCCATCAGCTCAGCCTGATCAATGCCTCTATGCCCTAGCCTCTAATTAGAAGAGCTCTAGATCTAGTTTAGAGAGAAGATTATCAAGTTGAGAGACTAGTTCATAGCTCCCTCGAGAGTAGCTAAATCTAGTCTTGTTCGAAAGATAGAGATTGAGTGGAAGGAGAAGTTAAGGGGAAGTCTCGAACCTCGGTGTCTCCTCTCTCTCCGCTAGGCCTCCTGATCAAGCCTCCATTGGAGCTTGTTCCTAAGACAACTACGGTGGATCAACTTCTTATTTGAGTAAGTTTACTTGTTTATATTATTCTTGTGGTTTGGCGACTCTTTTTAGAGTACTTCGATTCTTGTCGCTCTTGGGTTGAGGTTGCTACCCCTAGTGTGAGCATGGTGCTTAGACTAGATAGCTCGTAGATGCACCCTACCCGCCGATTGTGGTAACTAACGTAGGTGACTTATAGCTACATTAACTCTTTGTATTCCGTGATCCCGCTGGATAGGCCTCGGTAGAACCTATTTGCTAGAGTTTGCACTCTCTGCTAGTGTCTTTCTCCTTGAATAAAGTTCCCATAAGAAATATTCACAAGCCTTACAAGAATATCAATTAGACAACCATAGCCGCCTTCTTAAAGATTTATCAACTTCCTTCCTTGTTGAGCTTCTCTGGCCTTAGTTATATCCTCACTATTCGTAAACCTTTCTCCTTGTGGATACGATATTTAAAACCCATTTCCCGGGTGAAGTGCTCACCGGTATCCGTGCACTTGCGGATTATACAAATCATAAATATTTCTGTGGGATTAACTTTTACCAACAAGCATTTCTCGGCGCCGCTGTCGGGAGAACGGTTGTTTAAGAAAACATGAGCATAACTAAGTCTTGTAAACTATCGTGAGCGTAGAATTTATCTTTTTTTCTTTCTTTTTATATTTTATCTTTTTCCATCGCCCAAATGGATACCATCCCTCTTTATAAATACATGGCACCCACGAACACTCTCATAGCCCTTTGCCATCATCTAAACCAATCACTACCGATGACTACGAAGTTGCATCCTAGGTTAATAGAGATGGTCCAAAATCATATGTTCTCGTGGTACAATAGACGAAAACCCTTATCACCATCTCCGCATCTTCGAAGAAGCATGTGACCGCCTTCACATAAAAAGGCATGTCCAATGAAACTATCCGGCGGAAGCTCTTTCCATTCTCTTTGAAAGGGAAGGCTCGCCGCTGGTACGACTTAACAAGGAGAAGATGGAAGGCGACCGGGGAAAGTTACTAGTTGAATTTTGCCTAGATTTTTACCCCATGTCCAAAGTAGTCAACTTTAGGCTCTCGATCCTATCCTCTACACATGCCAGATAATGAATCTTTGAGTGCCTTCTCGAGCCGCCTTGAACTTCTTTCCAAATCCGAACTAGACTTAGCCATGCCGCACCCAGCTTTTACTTCAACATTTTTATGTTGGTCCAATAGAAATCCTAGAAAAGAATTGAATACCTCGGCAAATGGATCTTTTATCCATCTCCCACCTATACAAAGCTAGAAAAACTTTGACCATAATTGTGGAGAATAATAAAGATCCTATTGCGTATAGAACTCCTTAGATGATGAAGAAGAAGAGATAGGATTAGTTGAGGACGATTTCATACCAAACTCATTGCAACCTTTAGCCAATCCACCAACTAATCCAGAGCCATCGTAATCATCGTAAACGGAGGACACTCCAATATCTGATTTCCTACTTGATATTGAGGATGATTTATTTTCCGATTATGGGGATACCTCGAAATACAAAAACTGAAAAAGATATTTCGTAAGGCTAAACATTCACTTATAGACCCTTCTCGACAAAACACTTTTACGAAAGGACCACTAAAGAGCTTGTTTCAATTGTAAGCAAATAATGGTTAGAAGAATCGAAGCTTTCCTCCGATGTAGTCCGCTTGATTCACCTTCTATACCTATTCATTGCCAAATTCATAGAGACTCTTTCGACGCCCTTTTTATAATCCAAATTGTTGGGATAAACATCATGTCATTGTCTTTTGCTAATGATCTTCTCATAAGCATACCATTAAGTCCCACAACCAAATTGCTACAAAGCCCATCGTGACAAATTGTCCAAAGTTCAGAATTCTTTATGTCCTACCAATCCATGTTAAGGGTATCATGGTACACTTAAGCTTTCATATCTTTGATATCATGGAGTTTGACGTGTTGATAGGACAACCTATTGAAAGGCTTATTTCGTAAGGACAAACAGAGAATTAGGTATACGCTTAGGTAAGGGATTAAAATTCTCATTGCCTATTGCCCAAGCCATCAATTCAAAAACGTAATCTTGTCTAGAACCGTATACTATGGAAGAAGTTAAGGAGGCATCGAGAGAACATTTTGTAGAATCCGGTTATTTAGGATTATACTCAATTCTTCGTAGAAGAAGAAGATGAAAATCCCACCACAATGTAACCTTTGAATGAATTTGAAAACCCTCCTAGACCTCCAATAGAGCTTAAACCTCTACCACCCGGTCTTACTTATGCTTTCCTCCATAATGATCCGTAGTCCCCTCGTGATTATAAGCGATAAACTCACTCCGCAGGAGACTTTTAGATTGATAACTCGCCCTAGAACATCATCGATCGGGCTTTTTGGCTATTCACTTTCGAAGACCTCAAAGGAATTAACCCCGCTCTCGCGCACTCATCGTATTCCAACAGATCCGTATATTCCACCTTCTAGAGAACCCCAACGTAGACTTAATAATGCGATGAAAGAGGTAGTTAAGAAAGAGGTGCTAAAAGTTATTACACGCCGATTATTTATCCTCGTGCCTCATAGCGAGTGGGTAAGCCCCCGTGCAAGTTGTGCCAAAAAAGGGAGGCATGACGGTTGTTAAAAATGATAAAAATGAATTAATCCCTCAAAGAACAAATCATGGGATGGCTTAATGTGCATAGATTATAGAAAATTAAACAAAGCCACAAGAAAAGATCATTTCCCATTGCCCTTCATTGATGAGATGTTAGAGCCATTAGCAAACCACTCTTTCTTTTGCTTTCTTGATAGATATTCAGGATATCACCAAATCCCCATCTATCCCTGATCAAAGCAAAACCACTTTTACATGCCCATATGGAACTTATGCTTATAGAAGAATGTCTTTTGGGTTATGTAATGCTCCAAAATTCTTTTAGAGATGCATGATGTCTATATTCTCTGATATGATTGAAGAAATTGTGGAAGTTTTTATGGATGATTTTTTCTGTATATGGGAAAACTTTTGATGATTGTCTTAGAAACTTGGATAGAGTTTTGCAAAGATGTGAAGAGAAGCACTTAGTTCTAAATTGGGAAAAATGTCACTTTATGGTTAGAGAAGGAATAGTGCTTGGACACCTAGTGTCGTAAAGGGGAATAGAGGTAGACAAAGCTAAACTAGAAGTGATAGAACAATTGCCTCCCCTATAAATGTCAAAGGGATTAGAAGTTTTCTTGGTCATGCTGGTTTTACCGTAGATTTATAAAAGATTTTTCACATATTGCTAGACCACTCACCGTACTGTTAGCCAAGGATGTCCCTTTTGAATTTGATGATGCTTGCTTGAAAGCTTTTGAAACTTTGAAAAGGCCCTCATTTCTACACCTATCATTCAACCCCCGATTGGTCTTTACCTTTTGAAATCATGTGTGATGCCGAATTATGCCGTGGGGGCGTGTTAGGGCAAACTAAAGATAGGAAGCATCATGCCATTGCATATGCCAAAGAAAACTTTGATCGGGCCACAACTTAATTATGCTACTAATGAAAAAGAATTGCTAGTCAGTTGTTTATGCCATTGATAAATTTAGATCTTACTTGGTAGGAGCCAAAGTAATTGTTTACACCGATCATGCCGCTTTAAAATACTTGCTCACCAAGAAAGATGCTAAACCTCATTTAATAAGATGGATTTTGTTACTCCAAGAATTTGATTTAGAAATAAAAAAGATAAAAAGGGAGTAGAGAATTCTGCTGCCGATCATTTATCTAGAATGCATTTTAAGAAACCCAATGAATTGCCCATTAATGACTCACTTTCGAGATGATACGCTTTTATCGATAACCCGTGCACCGATCCCCGTACGCAGATATTGTTAATTTTATGGTTGAAGGTTATGTACCACCGTGGATTGATAAGAGAAAAACTTATTTACGGCGGTCGTTATCACCTTTGGGATGAACCATACCTCTTCGTGGTTTGCTCGATGGGCTACTCGTAAGATGTGTGCCTACGCATTTAAGGAATCCGGATCATTGAAAGATGTCACCCATCACCATATGGAGGACATTCTCGGGGCATTCGTAACACACGCAAAAGATTTGGCAAGCGGATTTTTTCTCGCCAACCATGTATCAAGATACCAAGGACTTTATTCAAGATGTGGAGCCCGTCCAAAGGCATGGGAATATCAATGCAAGAGATGCCATGCCTCTTACAACCAACCTTCGTGATAGAGCTCTTCATGTATGGGGAATTGATTACATGGGACCATTTCCAAAATTCGAAATTATGAACACATATTAGTGGCAGTTGACTATGTGTCAAAATGGGTAGAAGCTATGCCATGCATCTCAAGCAGATAATGAAGTTCAGTGAAGATGTTTCAAGAAATAATATTTCCAAGGTTTGGAGTACCAAGGATAGTAATCAAAGATCTGAGGATCCCATTTCATTGATAGCAGATTCAAGAGATATTTAGCTAAGCACGGAGTTCGCTACAACATTGCTAATACGCCTTTATCACCCTCAAACAAGTGGGCAAGCAAAACATCAAACAAGCAAATCAAGAATATCTTGTAGAAAACAAAGAGAAGAGATGGGAACAAAGTGGAAGGATAGACTTCCGTATATTATGGGCGCATGTGACAACCTACAAAACACCGATTGGAATGTCACCATACCAACTTGTTTATGGCAAGACCCGGCCACTTGCCTCGTTGAGCTAGAGTTTAAAGCTCACCGGGCAATCAAGAGATGGAACATGGATTTAGAAACCGCGGGAGTAAAAAAGAAAGATGCAATTATCGAACTCGGCGAATGGCGAGAGAAAGCTTATCACAATGCCAAGATCTACAAAGAAAGAACAAAAAAGATGGCATGATAAAAGAATTAAAAAGAAGAACTTCACACCAGGCGATCTGGTATTACTTTTAATTCCGTGGTTAAATTATTCGCATGGAAAACTTCAAGTAAATGGAAGGACCCTTCAAGGTGGTGAATTCGCCATCACATGGAGTCATCACTCTTCAAGATACCGGGCGTAAGTTATTCAAGGTAAATGGCCAACGACTTAAGATCTTTTATGAGCCCAATAAAGAACCCGAGGAATTAGATGTTTTAGAGTTCTTTATTTTACCTAATTATTAGGCCTTGATCGCGTAGTGTAGGTTTTTCGCCCAAAAGTACGAGTAACGCACTAGAAAAGACCTTAGAAGACCGCAGACGAAAGCCGGGCCGTGGACCCTCGTGGGGCCCACGCGGCCGCCGTCCTGGCCGGCCGCGGCCGCCACAACCACGCGGGCCGCCACGCGCGTCCGCATCTTCCCACGGATCTACCTTAGGATATCCTACCGAATACCGAACCTTTGGTGCGATTCTCGGCGCCGACGTCCCGACAACCCGTCATCCTAACTCCCCTACCAAGTCATTCCGATATATAAACCCACCCATTCTACCTTGAGCCTAGTCCCATCTACCTCTATCAAGACCGACGACCCAAGACCATCATCATCCGCCATGGCCAACCCGGAGATGAGAATGGTGGTGTACGATCCCACCAAGATCACCACGCCACCTCCGACGACATCGCCATCGCCCGGCCCGCCGCCGCACCTCCAACACCTACACCCCTTGCCGTTATTCCACCACCTCAACCACCATCACCACCCGTCCCCGCGCTGTTCTCATGGCGAAACAATCTTGAGTGCTCGCCCGTGATGATGCTATGAAGAAGTTCCCCGTGCCGAGGGCACCAAACTGCCGCCGCCGTCCTAACGAGAGACGCTTTTACGCGCCCAAACGGGGCAGTTCAACAACATCCGTCGGCTGAACTACATCCTCGCGGCTCCATTGATGGAGTGCGCGCTACGCCGCCACAAGTGAAGTTCATCCCACCGGTTGAGGTGAGCCGCGCGCTTCAAAGCGCCGTTTTGGCAAGTGCACGCGAGCTGACCTCCGCGAAGAAGTCGGATTGGAGGAGCTTCACCTTGACGGAGCACGCAACTGGAGTGCCACGACGAAGCGTGGGCGCTCTAGATAGGCGCGTGGAAGACGCTAGAGACGCAGATCGCAGCCAAGTTAGTCAAGAGAGTTGAATCTCTTGAGAACCGCCCGGCTGCAACTAGGGAAGGAGCCCTAGTAATAATTAGAGTGTTTCTATTAGCTAGTTTGATTAGTTTGCTTAGTTAGTTCGTTTTAGAAATTTGCTAGATCGGTTTGCTTAGATTAAATATTATGTAATATCTTGGTAGAATAAATAAAGGAACACTCTATTTTTTCTGAAGTTGATCTTTCTTATTTATCATTTATTTTCGTGGCAAAGTTTATTTGTCTCCACCATCTTGTGAATAAAAGGTAACAAGGAAAAAAGTGTGGGGAGACAAAGACGAACGCCGAAACGAACGCAATGTAACCTGAAAATACCGAGAAACCGAAAGATACAGATCGAGATCACGCGACGACGAAGATCGCAGCAGCCCCTGGGGACCCACGCGTCGCCGATCGGGCGGGGCGGTGGGCCGCCGCGCCACGCCACCACCACCTCGCCTCCCCTTCATCCACGCCTCGGTTTGTTCTCGATCTTTTTAATCACGTAACTTTTGTTTTCCGTTTCAAGCCAAAATACCGAGAGCTTTTAATATCTAATAAATAAATATATAAAAAAAAAAAGATTGATATGCTTAGTTTAAGTTGGACTCACATAATTCTTTTTCATGGTCTAACTGAATTGTTGAAAACTAAAAGTAAATAATATCCCAAGAAACTTAGAGTTGTTGTAGAACATGAGATAGAAGATTGGTGAGAGCCCCATTCTTGATATCGTGTCAACAACGGAGAATTTATTTCGAAATTATTAAAAATGATAGCTATACCTCTCTTTGTGGTAATTATCCTACCAAAGCCATGCCTGCTTAAAAAGAGAGAAAAGACTAGCCATAAGCTACTTGTTTTGCATTGAGCTTTGTCAAGTCCTCGTGGTCCAAGTTGAGAGACTAGCTATCAAGAACACGTACACTCAAATATTTATATTATTTTTATATGCTTCAAGTTTTGATCTCTCCATATTAAAAGTGTTGATACAAATGCGAGACAAGGCATGGGATATGCAAAAGTATTTAAAAAAAAAAAAAAAAAAAAAAAAAGAGAAGAGATGAAAATGGACAAGTGTCCAAGGGTGAGTAGAACCCACATCTCTTAAGAGAGGAAATAAAAGACAAAAGTCTGGGGCAGTAGAGCCCACCTCTCCAAAAAAAAAAAATGAAAAGAACAAATAAAGATAGCCCATGACCTTACTTGCATAGTATCCATCTTTTCAAAAAAGAGAAAATCTACAAAAGCATAGTAGAATTAGATAAACACACACACATTTGCACATCTTGATCAAAAAGAATGTCTCTCCTCGATCCAAAATTTGACATGGCAAATATATGCAAGGTAAGTATGCTACATCCTTGACATACCAAACTCCGCATAAAGCTTTATTAGAAGTAGGATGTTCTTAAGGGTATTAATTATTTATGCCTTGTGAGGATCCAAAAATACCACATATAAATATACCGAAAGTGATTCGAGAGTACCACAAAGGAGGATGGTAAGCTATGTTTCTTTTCAAAAATCATTGCAAAATCTCCAGCTTGATTCGATTGAAGAAAAAAGGTACTCTATATCAACTATTCTGTTTCTCCAACTCCTCAAAATTCTTGGTAGACACAATGAATCTTGAAAATAAATAAGACCATGAGATTGTTTTATGTTTGATGTCTTGACTTACAAAATTTTGTTATATCCATCCATTTCTCGAGACGAAAGTAAAAGCCTAAGTGTGGGGAGCTTGTTGACACATCTTATAGTATATTTTTTATAGCTCAATTAAAACTGAAATAAGGGTATAAATGCATATTTATGTAGAACTAGGGGCTTTACTAACAATTTCCACGAGTTTTGGTAAATTATATATTTTTCAGGGATTAACAGAAAAAGCCCAAAGTTTGCACCCCATAATGATGAAGGACGTGGACCGCGGAAGCAAACCCAACTTGAAACCCACGTAAGAAGACCCTAGAAGACCCCGCCGCCAGACTGTGGTCGGGCCCACCCGCCAATGACAGCGGGCGCCTCAGGCCCCCCCCGCCGCCTCCTCGTTTCTATGTCGGTTCACAAATCGCCATTGAGGATCAATCTCATCCATTCATCAAGGTCGGTTTCATCCAAGGGCTACTTCGCTCATCGACCCCCGCTATATAAGCATGCCCCCGCCCTCGCCAAGGCAATGATGGTTCATTAGTTCATTACTCCATCACCAACAATGCCCCTATGCCCTAGCCTCTAATTAGAAGAGCTCTAGATCTAGTTGAGAGAGAAGATTATCAAGTTGAGAGACTAGTTCATAGCTCCCCGCGAGAGTAGCTAAATCTAGTCTTGTTCGAAAAGATAGAGATTGAGTGGAAGGAGAAGTTAAGGGAAGCCCGAACCTCGCTTGTCTCCTCTCCGCTTGTACCTCCTGGGATCAAGCCTCCATTGGAGCTTGTTCCTAAGACAACTACGGATCAACTTCTTATTTGAGTAAGTTTACTTGTTTATATTATTCTTGTGGTTTTGCATTCTTTTAGAGTACTTAGATTCTTGTCGCCTTTTGGATTGAGGTTGCTACCCCTAGTGTGAGCGTGGTGCTTAGACTAGATAGCTCGTAGATGCACCCTACCCCGGATTGTGGTAACTAACGTAGGTGACTTATAGCTACGCTAACTCTTTTGTATTCCGCATCCCGCTGGATAGGCCTCGTAGAACCTATTTGCTAGGAGTTTGCACTCTCTCGCTAGTGTCTTTCTCCTTGAATAAAGTTCCCATAAGAAATATTCACAAGCCTTACAAGGATATCAATTAGACAACCATAGCCGCTACTAACATACTTCCACAAGTTTTGGTGATTTATATATTTTTTCGGGGGACTAAGCGAGGAAAAGCCTAGAGTTTCTGAAGACATATGAAGCATAAAACATGTTACAAAAGATAGCACCATTGTAAATAGCTTCGCGAGACGCGATCGAAACGGATATATTATTTGCTATATTTGGAGCTCGAATAAGAAGATATTAATATTACAAGTAATGGAAGATTCTAGAATATGGCTGCGGGATTAATTGGGCCCTAAATCGAATTTGGCCCATGCAGACATATTTATATTATAATGAGATATAGTTATGAAAAGTTGATTAGTACCACATTGCTTTAAAGACCCTTATATATAGACCCCTAGGCCTTTAGAATTATTATTTTTTAATTAATTCTATTCTTTATCTCTTGACACATTGGTCATAGAGGTGTCCCAATGTGAGGACAACCTCTCCCCATTAGAGAATTAGGGGCTAGACTCTCCAATGTAGTAGATTAGCAACTAGGGGAGTTAGGGAGAGTGGAGCTACGCTCGATTCTCGGAGATGTCTACTGAGTTTTGGTATGTCTTGTATCCTTTCTTTGTAAGACTTATGAATTATATATTTATCTTCTCTATTTACTTCCATGTCTTTCATATATGGTTAGTATAGTTGCTATGCTATTGCATGGGATCTCCGTTCGTATTGAGGGCTCTAGTTATGCTAGGTAGCTAGGGTAGTGTCGATAGTGTAGACTTGGTGTCTAGGCTATAGGTTACCTGAGATTGCACCCAACCCCACGGATAGTTTGTGGTAGCCCCAGGTGATGACAGCCCTGACGGCCGACGTATTCCACCACGTTCGGGTTGGTGTTTGTAGGACCGTAGTCGGAGCTTCCTAGCCCCCTTCTCATCTCTTTCTGTGGTTAGTGTTCTGATGTCCCGAAGTGCTTTGGTGTGATTGCTATCATAGAACCTAAGTAATAGAGAAGTACATAGGAACCTTGATCTCTCTCGCTGTCCTCTCAACTTGTTAGTTGTACATTTATCATGGAATTCTCTTGTGTGATTATATTATGCATAACTCCTATCATTTATCATTTACCCCCTCACTTTAGTCTAGTGGTTTGCTAAGTTTGTAGATGCATGATTGTGACTTATTAGATTCTTTAGCCAACGCTTCCCTAATGGATCACGATACTCTAGAATACTCATCCTAGGGAAAAGCTACAATGATAGGTATATTCTCAGAAAGCTTGCGGAATCCTTCATATTCTTTTGCACTTAATAAATACCAACAGTAAGTGACACAATAAAGATAAATTATGATAAATGATAATAATGATGATAATAATTGCCAAGTCAAAGATCATGGTGTGCCACTAGAATGTGTCATAACAAAGCTAAAGATCATGGTATAGGTAGAGCAGATAGAATATTCCTAAGTTACTCCTACTTATATGTCAATGCATACTACAATTAGTGCAATACACCTAGTCATCATGGCATGAAATCAATATATCTACACATGGTGAACATTACTAAGGAAGATAGTCTACCATAGTAATAAAAAGCTCAACTAGCCCTACATTCGGAGGTGGATTATAAAGGACTCAATGGCAATATCACATCCATGATCTACCACACTTCCCAGAATATAGGGTGATATCATGAGCAAACGTTGTATAAACACCCCACGTTTACACATTGCCGACCACCCACAAAGCATAACCTAAGTGGGCACTATCACGAATCCATGCTTGAATATAAAGACAAACATACTAAAAAAATATATAATCATAATAAGCATGGAAACATATAACTAAGAATATAATCATTAAATAGAATAAAGTCATAGCAATTGTATTGTAACCAAATACTTACAAATTAGATACAAGAGAGAAGCCCACGAAAAAGCTCGGCTCCGCTACTTCTTGGCGATCAAGAATTCAAGACAATACTTGACTTCCTCTAGAACTTTTAGCCTAGATAGCTATTGCTCTGGTTATGGTGGAACTAGGGCTTGGGATCTTGACTTGTGGTCTTGATGATGGACTTGGTATGGAGTAGAATGACTGGTTTCACCTGGTGAGAGTTGGGTTATATAGCCCCGGAGGATGCACCACGTACCCTTGGATCAAGCCGACCTTGATGGATGGACTAGATTGCTCCTCATAGGCGGGTTATGAACCGACCTTGAAGCCGAGGTGGCCGAGGGGGTCCCACGGTGCCACGCCGCCTTGCAGCAAGTGGGCCTGGTGTCTTCTAGAGTATTCTTCACGTGGGTTCCAAGTTGGATTACTTCACGGATAATGTCTTTATGTCGTAGGGCTTGCAAACTCTTGGGCATATTCTGTTTAATCCTTTTTGAAATATATAAATCACCAAAACTCATGGAATCATGTTAGTCATGCCCCTGTACTATTTTTAATATTCATTTTAAGCCCTTATTTCAGTTTTTAAAACCTCTATATTTTATGCTATAAGATATACCAACACCAAGCACAACATATTGTGAGACGACGATCATTATGAGGGAGACGTGTGTCACATTGCTGGTGTTGTTGCCCTTTGAGGGTTTGATGCCATCGATCGTTTCTACCTTGATGGGCGACTAGGTGTCGTGTTTGATGCATCGATTGAAGTGCTCCCATTTGGCATTGGGCTCCTGCCACATTGAAACTACTTGATGTCATTAATTGAGACGACTAACCGATGGTTGTTGTATTGGTGGCGGATGGCTTGTTGTATAAGTTGGTGGCTAGCTAGGGCTGGTTGAGGGCCAGTAGGACTAGGCGGGCACCCGCCAAATGTGTGGAAGTATGACATTGACGGTCAGCCCAGTGAAAGGTCCTAATGGCTAGAGGGGAGGGTGAATAACCTATTAAAAATTCTACAACAACACTTAAGCAAACTACACAAGTCAAAAACTATGGAAGTAATGCAAAGTAGTGCTAGGATGCAATACCCACGGTGTCGAATAGATGTAGTGGCCAATCACCAGGTCAATGAAATCTCCAGCGAGCAAAGCACACTTGACCGATGATTTTTACGAGGTTCATGTGTTTGCCGACCGCGCTACTCCTCATTGTGGCGATACACCCACTTGATGATCCACAAGCTTAATGGCCGTGCCAAATCCCACGGTGGGATCTCAATGAATCACTCACAAGAGGGGATCCACAAGCCACGAGCAATCCACTAGTGACTCCTTTCGCGAATCTCCCACGGGGTAAGGGTCAACCCCTCACAAGTCCAATCGGTGTGGCCGAACAATCCTGTCGAGCTCAACACCACCACGAACTCCAAGCCGCTAGGAACCAAGCAAATTCCCAAGATAACAAGAATTCCACAGCTCCTTCAAGGATCAAGTGCCTCTAGATGCAATCAACAATGCAATGCACTTGGATTCTCACTCAATCTCACCAAAGATCAAATTTAGGCAAGAGATGAGTGGAGGGAGTTTTTCTCGACTCACAAGAGAGGTTTAGAATGATCAAATGTGCAAGAGAGCTCTCAAATGACCGGCCACACACATATATATAGCCCCCATCACAAAAATAGAGCGTTAGTTCACAAAACCACGGCTTGGCATACGACCGGGCGCTCCAGGTCATGGGTCAGTCACAACCACGATAAAATCCTGGCCCCACAAGGCTGACACCCCAAACCGAGAGTCCGGTCACGGCATCCGGTCACCCGTCGGATGCACCGGGTCGGCAAAACCGATTCGGACCTTTTTACGTCGGCCGGACCTAACTTTGGCCGGGCGCTCGGTCGAGGGGCTCCGCGTCGATTCGCCCGTCCAGCCTGTCCTCTCGTGAAAATCGCCGTTCATTGTCGGCTTTGCTCCAACTTGCTACAACAAGTGTACCAACTTTTGAGCACGCGAGGGTTAGCTAGATTTCTCCAAACAAATTACATCCGTGCAATAGAAAATAGGCATCTCGTTTTCTCAAAAGCCCCGACTTTGGTAATGTGCCAAGCACCACCAAGAGTACATCTCCATGTGCATGTGTGTTAGCAATTTCACAACCAATTTCAAAGGCTAAAGTTAGTGCACTAGATTCTAAATGCATATGCAAGTCAATATGAACCTAGAGGCACTTCATCATTGGATTGGCCGTGGCATTCCCTCTTGATAGTCGGCTATTTATCCAAAATATGATCACACTCTCTATAGTGTCTTTATCCAAAAAGCAAACCCTATCAAGTTATACCTTTGCCTTGATCTTGGGTCCTTTCCTTTCCAACCGTGAGCTCGGTGATCCACCATGTCCATAATCAACGTCCATGTCCATGATCATGTTGCTCCGCGTCATCCATGCAATCCTATCTCTTAAGCACACTTAGAGCAAATGATAAGCATAACAAAGTGTCAAATTATCAAAACCAAACATGAGGGTTTACTTGACTACAAAAGCCTAGGCGGCGGTTAATCGTGATCATTGGCCAGTCAACCCAGTACAAAAGCGACACCTTGTTGACCTTGATGATGATCTCCGGATAGCTTCCATGTGGGCATGTAGGAACAATGAATTAGATCTCGTTGATAGGAGGTTAAAGCGTCCGATGTTTGGCGATGGTGGCGTAGGTGACCACCTCTATGTTGCTTGAATAACTTCTTTGCAAGTTTTTGGCGATTTTGGGCAATAGCGGTTGATGTTGCTATTGGCGGGCGTCGTCTCAAGCTGTGGCGGTGAAGGAGGCACATTGTCAATGATCGATTTAGGCATAGCGACAAAATAGGCTACTTGATTGCTGCGTCAGTGCCACAAAAGGATTGTGTGACACCTCCTTTGACAATCTCCGTGTTGCTTTCGAGGCATATCGGCAGTCGTGTTGGACCGGGCCTCCGTCTTGGACGTCCTTTTGGTCATCCTCCCTCCACTTCCTTTAAGTTCTTCATGACCCTCTCCAATGTTTCTAAGCAATATAAAATCATTAGTAGCAATCTATTCTCAAAGTATGAAAAAGATCATTAAGAGCGAGGCTCACCTCTAGGTTTTAGCTTAGCACTTTCGAGCTCGGGTCATTGGACCTAGCATATTGGTTGGAGCATCAACGGGTGCATCCGGAAGGAGTGATGTCTTCATCATCCGCCCCTCACGTAGCGCGTATTGTAGTAGTGGGAGCTAGGTGTGGACGGAAAAAAGAGAGGAAGAGAGAGGAGATGGGGAGATTTGACCTCTCCCTCGCCCCTTCCCCGCCGACGGCGTCTCCGCTCGGCCGTGCACCACCAAGCAACCGCCATTGGGTTTGTGCCATAGTCTTTGCCACCGTGCCACCCCGGTGGGCGCCCCCTAGGAGGTGGTGGTGTGTCGCAGAGAGGAAGAGGTGGTGGTGCGTCGCCCGGGGAGGGGAGGGTTATCGGCCTGAAGAGGCGGTGAGAACGGCGCCAAGGGAGGAGCTTAGGGAAGGGCCGCAAGAGGCGAAGAGGTTGGGCGGCCCCGGTAGGGGAGATAAGGAGTGCGTTGGACAGCGCTATAAACCCCTAACAATTGTATTTTCTATGAGCCCGAGAAGAGGTCATTTTGGGCTTTGGCTAGGCGTTGGCCATATTAACCGGCCGGGCGATGCGTCTCGATTAATAGGGCTATCCGGCCGGACTCTTTTATATTAATCCATCTGTTTTATTGCATTTTTGTAATAAAATGTGACTACCTTAAATCGCATGTTTTCAGTGCTGCCCTCTTACTGAAAACAATTTCAAAACATCTGGCCAAAAGATTTTTGTTAGTATTGATGTTTTTTAATTTGACATGAAAGATTGCTAGAAAAAATAAAGAAAAGGTTTCTAGAAAAAATAAAATACTCCGCACTACCATGAAGAAGATACATCTCTCAGTATGGTTTCTTGGATTCACGCCCATGAGGCCACGAGACACACATGTACTCGCTTAAAGAATGTTCTGGTTCTCCTCACCAACTCCGTCACGCAACATGGACCAAGAAGGTCTCTGCCTACGATAAACACCGGGAAAGGGATGGGCCGGTGGGGTATACAGTGCATGCGTCTGGAAGCCACGCAGCATCTACACCCGTCCCGTGCACGTTCCAGCTGTTGCATGCTCCTCCCCAGGTGGACACACAGTGTCCCAGCACAGCAGCAGGCGCCGTCTCTCGTCTTTTGGCTCTTTCGTCTCACATCCAACCGGGAAACTGGCGACGAACTATAAAGGCACCAATCATGGAACCACGCTAGGAAGCGGCCCAGCAATTTCATCTGCCTATATATCCATCTCCCGCAGAAGTACAAATCAAATCGCATTCACGCCCAAAGAAAAAGACACAGCAAGATCCATCTTACCAGCTATAGTCGCAGGCTTGCGGCTCGTGAATACCTCATCTTTTTAGCCACTTTGCCACCAGCGACCGATCAGCAGGCCATCTCTCGCCCGCGTCACGAGGAACCCGCGGCCGGAGTCGCCATTGCCGCTGTAACTTGCAAGCTTTTCCTTTCGCCTTTTTCCTTCGCCACCTCCCTCGCTCGTCCTCGTGCTATATATAAAAAGCGCGTAGCGCTAGCGCGCCGATGGAGCATCAGCATCCAGCAGCAGGTGAGGAGGAAGAAGAACGGCGTGCTGCAGGTGCAGGACGGCTCGGAGATCCAGGCTCTCGTAGAGAACAAGGAGGCGTTCACTAGGTTCGTGGACGACAGATTCCGGAAGCTCGACGCTGATGGCGATGGGAGGCTCTCGGTGAAAGAGCTCCAGCCGGCCGTTGCTGACATCGGTGCAGCCATAGGGCTGCCGGCGCGAAGGTCGTCGCCGCAGGCGAACCACATCTACGCGGAGGTACCTATATTATGTACATAGTACGAGCTTGATTACAGTTCTGTTTTTCTAGCTATATCTTCGTATTCATGTCAAGGACAGGGCTATCAGCTAATTTTTTATTTTTAGTCATATAATATTAGCCTATCCAACTACACAAGTTTTTTTTAACTATAAGCCTGTAACTACTTGTTAGGCATCTAATTTAACTTAATTTACAGTCCTAGAAAAAAAAAAAATTAGCCCTAGAGTTTGTCATAAATGGAATCCAAATAATTTCAAAAAGCCTGCCTGCCTATATGTCGGAGGTAGTTTGTCATAAATCAAATATAAATAATTTCTGAGTGGCTCGGCTTAAAGATTCTTGTTGCAGAGTGCACAAGTGAAATTATATTCGATCAAGTAACACAAAATAAATGGAGCCCAAAGCCTAGCTCAGGTCGTATATACACATGATTACTTCCTTTTTATCCATCCACAGCTTGGATTTTTTACTGTTCCTAATTAAAACTCTAAGAATATTTAATACTCACTCTATTACAAATTATAAGATATTTTGTTTTTTCTAGATTTGTAGCTTTAAGCTATGCACCTAGATATACTAGTATATTGCCCGTGCTAGCATCTTGTTGTAATCTAAAAAATACGATTCCAACCTATATGTGTTTGTGTCATGCAACCTGACTTGTCTCCAGTTCCATCTACTTTAAGATTTCAAAAAGCAACAATCTCATGAAACATTTTTTTGAATCAACATCTACGGTAAATTATATATATATTCAAGGCTTAGAAGGCATCGATTGTCACTTTAGTACACACATAAAAGCGATGCTACACACAGCATGGGAGATCATGGATCTATCAAATAGCAGTTGAAAGCGGTAGCATGCTTACCAACTTCACATGTGTGTAGCGTTGATCGCGAACCTAAATCACAGAAGAAGCCGAAAGGCAAACATCAATCATTCAATTATACCAATTGATGTCTAACTATATATATATCAAATTAGAATTTTATGAATGCACAAAGAATCGATTAAACTTGCAAAAGAAGGTGGATAAATCTATTAATTGCCTTTTTTTAGGATCTGTTTCTAATAAAATATATAAGTTATGGTTATCTACTAAACTCGTACCTTTTAAGAAGACAGGTATGCAATAGAAAAAGACACTACTATCTGTAAACTCAAGTAACAATACTTACAATTATAGAATTAGTATTAAAAAGCGTAATTAAAGAACTCTAATTTTAGAAATCATGACCATTCAATACCATTGTTTACGGATCACAGTTTAGCAATACTATAGTTTTCTAAACTACTAAACTATATAAATTTTGTTGCATCAAACATTTCAAAACTCCAAATGCAAATTATTTTAAAAACCATGCTATTTTTCTAAAGTTCGTACATGAATTCCCATGTACAGTAAAAGCCTTTTTGATATCCTGTCAAAAGTACATGTAATCAAGCTATAATCAGAAATTAGATATCAGAAGGAAAAAAAAAAAAAGCATTTCTAATTTCCAGAAAACCAGAAATCCCTAGATGAAGAACAAATTTTTATTAAAAATAATCAAATTCGTGTAGTCATCACCTCAATGTGCGGGCGGGCTGTCGGAGGAAGATAGCCTCGGGATGTAGCCATGGCGGCATGAAATTCGTTTTGCCACGAAAGGGGCCCGTTGCATGGAGGAAGCCGTCATCGTTGATCAAGATGTCATTTCTTGGGCGCATATGTGGTTGCGGAGAGAGCCAGCCGTGCGCCCGTCTTGGTGCGTCACTGACAACCCTTGGCGACGCTTGAGGAGGGAGCACCACCAGTAGCGCTAGAGGCAAGTTAGCTAGCTAATTAGTTGTTACCTTGTTAAGATTAGTCCTACAATCAAGGGGAGTTTCCCCATCTGCGCCAGCCCACGGGCCTTGCTATGCATATGCGGCGAGACACTATTGAATCAGCGAAGAAGTTATCCTAATCTCTCTCTTTCTCTTTGTTAAGCCGGCCAGGGGCAAAAACACCGCCGGCGTGGCGGGCCAGCGACTACGAAGCCGTGGCGAGGTCCCGGCCACTCGAGGGTTCGGCGCCCTTGACAACCTGGTATCCGCAGTCGCGTGATCTTCGCCTTCATCGCTCCTCCACCAACCTCCCCACACCAGCCGCACCACCAGCCTCCCGCCGCCATCCCCATCCTCCTCCACCGCATCCACCGTGCCCAACCGGTCATGGCGGATCGGGGCCATCGCCCGACCTCACCAAGCTCGTCAAGGACCTGCATTTGTCGACATGGCCTCCATGAAGGCCGGACATGGCATCCATGAAGGACAAGTCGGAAGCAAATTAGATCCACCGGCCGGGGAACACCGATGACAACCATCACGACGGCCAGGCGCGGCGATTCCCGAAGGCTGGACTTCCCACGCCGGCGGCAAGTCGGAACCCGTTGATGCTTCCTCAGCGGGGTGTGAATCATACTTCCACCAGCGCACCATGCTGGAAGAAGGTTTGGATAGCCTCGTTCAATCTTGAGGGGCGTTGCTCAGCTGCAGTACTTCGGCTCGGGGGATAATGAAGGCACTCCAGCGGGGGTCGATTCAGAACTGCTCCAACTCCGGTTTGGCCCTCCCCTCCGTCGGCTCCCCTCTTGAGCTCTCGGAATGTCGGCGCACCGGGGCGGTGGAGGAGTACTCAATCGGTTCCAAGCCCTTCTTCCCCACGCGCCCGGCCGCCTCGGCGAGATCCGGCGGGTCCAGCTCTACACCCGGCGGCCTCCTTCCACGGCTGAGTCATGCGGTGCGCATCCTAATCCGGGAGACGGCGGCCACGCGATGAGTGCGGCGCGTAAAGTGGAGCTCATGGAGAACGATCGCCTAGCTCGAGGCCCGCCTCGGCCGGCCGTAGCGTGCTGTCGCTGCCGCCCGTCGCCACCTCGTCCGGCCACAGCCGCGCCGCCTCGAGCGGTGGCGTTGCCAGCGCCACCGCCGGGCTGCCCGACCGAGGGGGCGTCGCGAGGGTCCTCAGCGGCGCTTTGTCTACGGCGAGCAAAGGGAAACGCCCGCCGCCTCGGCCTTTGCTTTTAAGCTGTGATGAAGCGGTATTCTCGTGGCCATAACGGGTTTTGCAAGCGGATCTTCTTAAACGTCGGCGGTGTGGAGCTTCGATGACACGCAGCGCCGCTGCCGAGGGGGACAAGGAAGCCCCCACGCTTTTGCGGCGAGCGTGGCGGCGTGCCCATGGCTGAACACCATGCAGGTGGCGGTGGCATTGAGGGCTGCCTCCCTCGTCGCCCTTCTCGACTCGGCGGCATCCATAATTTCATCTCGGCGGCCGCGCGGACCGGTCTGCCTCTTCGTCGGCTCCCACGCCTCACGGCCATGGTCACCAATGGCGAGCGGATCACCTGCGTCGGCGCCATCACGCAGCGCCAGCGCTCATCGGCGGTCGCGGCGTTCCGGCGGGACCTCACGTCATGCCCTCGGCGGTCCGACATCGTCCCTCGGCACCAAGTGGCTCGGCCCCGAGGACCCATCGCTCGGGACTCGGCGGCGAGCATGTCCTTCTAGCGCGACGGCGCACCATCTCTCGGGGCTGGAGTGCCTACCACGGCCCGGTCCAGCCGTCGCGCACAGCGGCGAGGCGAGCGCTGTTGGAGGCCCTCCTCGGCGCGTTCGCGGGGTCGTCGCCACGCCAACGAGGCCTGCCCCACGGCGCACCCCGACCACCGTATCTCTGGCGGATCCCGACGCCTAGCGGCCGGTGCGCCCGTCGCCCATACGGTACCGGGCTGCCCCTAAGGGCCAATTGGGCGGCAATGTGCCGCCATGATCGAACAAGGGATCGTGCGCCCCGCGGCGCTTCGCCATTCTGCGTCGCCCGGTCCTCCTCGTCAAAGCGAGCCGGCTCGTGTAAACCTTGCGTCGACTCTGCCGGGCCTTGACCAGCGGTGGCTTGAAGGGCGCCTTCCCGATCCGGTGGTTGGCGTTCTTTGGACAAACTCCACGGCGCCAAGTTCTTCTCCAAAAAGGCGGACTGGAAGTCGGGGAGTACCACCAGTGCTCATACGGCAGGGGCGTCCACAAAAGCGGCGTTCGCACCCATGGCGGCTTTGTCGCGAGTTCTTGGTCATGGCGTTCGGCCTGCAGCAGCGGCCCGCGTTCAAGCCGATGAATGGCGTACTCCGGCCATTCCTCCGCCCCGCCGTCTTGGTATTTTTTGATGACATCTTAATTCTGAGGAAGACATGGGCGATTATCTCGCCACCTTGGCGCTGTCCTCGGCCGAGCCTACGCCGCCACCGGCTCTTCGTCAAAGCGCACCAAATGCTCCTTTGGTGCATCGGCCGTCTCTACGCCGACACATCATCTCTCCCTTGCGGCGTCACCATGGATCGGCCAAGGTGCGAGGCTATCATGGCGGCGGCCCTCGATCCATCCGTGCGGTGCGTGGCTTCTCGGGCCTCGCGGGCTACTACCGCAAGTTCGTGCATAACTATGACACTGGCCGCCCACAGCCGCGGCCGGCGTTCTCGGCACTCAAGGCGGCGGTCACATGTTGTCCTTGTGATGCAGGCCGCCAAGCTGACCCAAATTCGTGCGGCAGCGTCAGCGGTCGGCTTGGGGGCTGTGCTTGTCCATGAGGACACCGGTGGCTACCCCGGTAGGCCAATGGCTCACGTCACCGCGCCACGGCTTACAGCCTTGAGCTTCATCGGCCTCGTCTCGGCGGTGCGGTATTGGAGGCCCTACCTGTGGGGGCGTCGCTTCATCGTCGAAGCGGACCACTACGGTCACGAATACCTCCTCCACCAGCGCCTTGCCACGATCCGCGGCATCCCGGGTCGGCAAAATTCTTTGGGCTTCTACTTCACCGTGGAGTACCGCTCGGGCGCCCGACACCGTTACCGGCGACCTCTCGCGCGACAATGAGAGGTGAGCTGCTGGCCATTTTGCCAGCGGTTTGACTTCATCGGCGCTCCGCCACGCCCGAGCGTGATCAGATCCGGCGGCTGAGTCGCCATCCACAACGACTCCGTCGAATATGTGCGCCGCCCCCGTGGTCCATCTCGGCGGCATGGTCGCGCTGGAGGGCTCTACATCCCCGCCCCGTCGCCACTACTCGAGAGATCTGGCGCGGTCCACGGCGATAGCCATGAGGCATCCACCGCCTGGCCCGCACCGCCTCCGTGATTTTATTTCCCAACATCTTTGTCGTTTGGTGCGAGAATTTGTGGCGTGCGCCACCTGCGAAGGTACAAGTCGGACGATTTGAGGCCGGCGGGCTACTCGATCGCTGCCCATTCGTCGGAGAGTTTGGGCGACATTGGCATGGACTTCATTGAGGGCGCCCGCGGGTGCAAAGGCAAGGCGGTCATCCTCTCCGTCGTCGACCGCTTCAGCAAGTATTGCCACTTCATCGTTGGCGCACCTTCACGCCCGAAGGCGTCGCCCAAGCATTCTTCGCCCGACATCATTACGCCTTCATGGCGTTCGCGATCCATCGTCTCGGACGACACGGGTGTTCCGTCAGCGTTCTGGGCGAGCTCATGCGGCTCATAGGCACCAAGCTCTGGATGGCCGTCGGCATTCCATCCGTAAGCGGATGGCGGACGGAGGCAACCGGGTGATCATCATGTACCTCATTTGCTTCACGGCGGCCGCCCCGCGATGGCTCCGGTAGCTCCGTGGTGAGTACACCTACAACACCGCCTACCAGTCGTCGCTCGGGGAGGCGCCATTCAAAAGCGTGGTTTATACCGTGATCCGCCGACCATCCATTCTTATGAGCCCGAGGCCGTGTTCTTGCTGTTGTTGCCGGATATGGAGGAGCAGCGTTGCCTTCCTCGGCGGCGTCGCTATAAGCCTCGAGCGGGCGCGGCGGTCGGCGTGTCTACGACCAACATCATCGGCGGTGTGGACTACCCGGTCGGCGATTGGGCTCTCGCCGCAACTTGTTAACTACTAAGTTGTAGACCATACGGAGAATACAACTTTGGTTTACATCATCTCAATTTAAGAGGTTGATTGAAAATTTTAAATTCAAATTTGAAAATCTAAATTTTTTTGAATCAAAACAGTTCGAAATAAAAAGACATATCAACTAAAGTTATACATTGCCTGAAGGTTGGCAGCCACAGGCGGGAGTAAACTCATAGGAGTAATAGATTCTTTTTTTTTGAAACGAACAAGCAGTAGAGCTGCCTCCTATATTAAAAGGAGAATAGTAGTAGAACATTCTGAGTTCTGAAATCATCTTGTTGTTTAACTTTGCACAAGTTGGGCTTTGCTGGGGCACCCCATAGCACAACTCGTCTACATTAATCTGCATTGTGCATTGCAGGTCCTAAACGAGTTCACTCACGGGAAGCAAGAGTCGGTGAGCAAGCCAGAGTTCCAGCGTGTGCTGTCAACATACTCCTTGGGATGGCGGCTGGGCTGAAGGGACCCGATTGTGATCCTGAGGATAAACGGGGAGGACCTGAATGAGTTCGCTGAGAGTCCGAGGTATGAGCCTGAAGCCATGGCCATATTTTTCACAAGTGGGGGTCTGCCAACAACGTAACGCTGCGCCAGTGCTTGTTGGCCGCTCTTGGACAGCTCACGGTCGACCACGGCATGCCACCAGCTTCTGATTCCTGGGTAATTTGACGAGTACTGTACTTACTGAATATATTTACCACGTACTGATTGGGCAATATGCAGTAACTAGCGTATGATTGGATGCTCTATTGGACATATATAGGTCATGGAAATGTCGTGGAGCCAGCGTTGCAAGAACTGCGTGCTAATCAGCTCGATCAGCCCGTTTCCCAGGATGTCTTCTTCCATGAATTCAGGAAATTTCTGGGCATCATCACTCTAAGACTGCAACAGCACCCAGTGATCGTCGCGCATACAGAGAATACCTTTGACGGGGTGGTATCAGGGGAGGCTACTGTCGAACAAGTTCGAGTTCGACAAGGTATGTCATGTATGACAAGTACACTTGAGCAGTTTGGCCAGTTTCATTTTTTCGTGATGTGTCGTCAGTTATACGACACCACTGACGAACAACACACATCAATGAACTTGTATTGTAGCTCCTGGATTCTGTGTGGAGAGACGTTCCGAAAGAATACAAAGATAAAACGTCTAAGGAGTACCTCCGGATTGCGCTCGATAGGATTGCCGATTCGGCGAGTCTGCCACCTTTTGGAGCCGTTGATCAGGTACGTTGCAAAAGAGCCGTTCATGCTATCTGTAGCACCGGCACACGGCACTCAAAGTGAAATGTTTGGACCTTTTAAAATAATCGATATACACATATGGATTTCCAACCAAACATACAACAGGTGGATGCTGTGGTGAACGAAGCATTCAAGATGGCGAAAAGCTGACGACCTCAAGGTGGTGGACGAAGCAGAGTTCAAGAAGCTGCTGACAGAAATTCTTGGGGCCATCATGCTGCAGCTGGACGGCAGCCCGATCGCTGTCTCAACCAACACCGTCGTCCATGAGCCCATGTCCACCTCCTCCACCCTCTCTTATCACCGACGCCGCTGTCTCCAATGGTGTCCTCACCAAGTGAATAAGAGGAAAGTCGACAACTGACGAAATGATGGAGACGAATCTCCATTGAGCACCGGCCCATGATGCTGAGTTTTATTCTGTGGTCACTGGGTAACAATATAGGTTGCCAGTAACTTATAGATTGTTTATCTTGCTTGTAACTTGTGTGTGTTGAAATAAGGCTTTCCCAAGACAGACGACGTGAGTGAGGTTTACTAATGGCTGATGTTCGGTAACTTCGGTTCATTTAACTTCGATCTAGGAGCTCATTAGAGCTCAGCATACCAGGCTTGTGGCGTAATGCCTGGCGATATGCCGTCTCTCATCCTCCTCCTGAACCACAAACAAAGCTCCCTCCGCCGCCCCTGCCCGTCCTCCTCGCCGGCGTTTTTTCGCCCGGAGTCGAGGAGGTGGGGGACGGACCTCTCTGGCCTCTCTACCCCTTCCTTGTGAAATCCTAGTGGAATAAGCCATCTGATGGCCATCTTAGTTTTCCTTGTTGCTCTGTTCTTGGAGGTCGGCAAGATTGACGGGGCCATGGTGGTTTGCTAAGTGGCCGCGTCGGAGGTTCCGGCGTAGCCTCCGTGGCGGAGTTCGGGGCGGTCGATGAGGGCCGCCGTCGCGGACGTGGCGAGCAGCGGCGGGTACCCGTCGTGGCCTTGGGGTGTGACGGCGCGGCGGCCCGAGGATCTTCCCTCGCGACTCAGCGATGCGCGCCATGGCGGAGTCAGGAGGCTGTCCGGCGCGGCAGCCGTCGGGTCGCCGTCGGCATCAGTACTACCAACGCCTTCGAGCGCTGCCTCCTCACCGCCGCAATCTGTCCGCTCACCAAGAAGCCGTGCCGGCCGACTGCGACCCCGCGCCAAACCACAAGCTGCGCCGCCGCATCCTGTCTGGTGCGCGCTCCACGCTACCGTCAGCGACGACCGCGTCTTCACGCGCCCAGTCCCGCGCCGCCCGCGCCTGCCGTCGCAGCGTTGGTATCGTGGGTACACGACGCCTCCGCCAGGACCTTCGGCGCCGCAGCCTCGGAACCTCCTCGCCGCGCTGCAGCTCCAATTCCAGCGCCTCTCCTGCTGTGGGCGGTGCTGGGAGGGCCCCACCTGTCCACCTAGAACCATCCTGGGACGCGTGGAGTCCATGCATCTGTGCAGCGCCGACGGAGGTTTGCGAGGTGGCGCTCTGCTACCCACTTGCCGCAACGATGGGCCCACCTTTGTTGTGTGGGAGCAACGGAATGCAGGCTATTTCGGTGGACATCATGCAGTGGGACTTCGTGGCCCTTCTCGTCTGCATGCTCCGGACGGTGGTCATAGGCAGCTTATGGTCTTGCAACCTGCAAGCCTGGCAGCTTCTACTCTGGAACTGGTTCGATAAATCTGCATTCTCCTGGGTTCTCGGCTGAGTTTTAACTACATCTGGCCGCGACATCTCTGTATTAGCGGATGCGCGGCGTGTTTTTTTCGATGCATCCACCCTTATTTTGTCGCGAGCCAGTCCATCGGTGCCGCGGCGTCTTTTGGCGCCTGGCGTATACCCTCACCCGAGATTCATCCTCCTTGGTGCTTTAGTAGTTGTTTTATTTACGGTCGCGGGACCTAAATGTTCACGGAGTCCTCTTCGGGAGGCTGACATGTATCTTGGTACAACTTTTAATATAATATATGTTGTTGTTTGTTAAAAAAAAATTTGGTGGCAAAATGAGGACATTTGAGACAATAATATCTCAACTGACTTCGGTGTAGCCATGTCTGATGAGTGGTTAATCCTATATATCAGTGTTTTTTTTTTTTTTTATGAAATGAGGAGGAACACCCCTACTGAGCTTTTATTAAACAGAAAAAGAGTTTCATACAACATTTTTTTTTTTTTAAAAAGGGAGCTCTATTCATGGATCAAAATCAGCGTAGGCTTTTAGTTCTTAGCTTAACTAGAGCTAATTCATGCTTAAAAACTCTTTTGTGAGAGGAAAGAGAATATTGAATGTGCACGAAAATGAAATCATTTTGGAAAAAAAGTCTATATTACACACCCCACCTATGGAGGGTGGGCTACATGTGCTTATTTTTATGAAATGGTATATATCACCCCTCAACTTTACAAACCCAGTCAAACTACCTTGAAACTTTAGAGAACTTTTGGGGTACGCATACTTTTTTTTTTTTTTTCGGGCATCTAAGTACCCTTGTTTTCAATTGGACACTTGTCCTTTTACTCTCTCTTTTTTTTTTTTAACATTGGGAGGTAGGATCTACTGCTGAGTAGGACACTTGTCATTTTCATCTCCCCTTTCTATATATTTTTTTCTTCCTTTTTTTTTTTTAGCGACAACCCAACTCTCTTTTTCCACTAATAAACTTTTGAGAGATATCCAACAAAGATATTTTGGAGTAAATAAGCATGGCTTCCTATAGTTTGATGGGGGGGTGTTTATTCCCGGTGTAGGAATGAAACAAGTATATGGATGTATATGTGGAAAAAGCTTTGATATTGCAATCACTCGGGGTAGGAATAATGCATATGTATGTGGAAGGTGTGTGGATGGAAACTTGTCTTTCATGGTAGCTCCTCACGAGGTAACAACAAAGCAGAACTACTCAACCCAAAGCAAATAGCATATGTAGCGGAATGTTTTCCTAATATAATGATAATAAATATGGCTTTGGTAGGAATTTAACACTTCTGCCAAACAAGAGCTCATCATGAAAGATTTAAATTTTTCGAAATAAATCTCGGATATAGTTTCACAAAGGACAAGATAAATAGCATACTTCGAGACTCTCTCATATCATATCCCCCATTACCCTAGACTTAGATCAAAGTATGCTACCCACAATTAAATTATAAACAAATTGGCCCGAGGACAAATATATCCAAAACATCGGAGGAGTTTCTAGTTAAAAACAAAAGGTACTAAAAAGAATTAGAGTAGAGCAACTATTCATCATTTCAAGATTAACTTTTTATTCTAACTAACACTTATTAACCCATAAAAACTAACACAACACACACACACACACACACACACACACACACACACACACACATATATATATATATATATATATATATATATATATATAAATATATATATATATATATATATATATAAGACAAACTCTTTATTTGATTTAAAACTTATGCATCTTTTTGAGGTCTTTTTAAAAAAAGCAAAAGATAGTAAGTAAAGGGATACTTATCGATAGCAGGGATGCTCTCCCGGCTAGATTTTTGTGTATGTCTTTGAGGTGAGGTGTGGATGTCGTTCTTTCTTGATGGAGCATTGATGATGATGGTAATTTGTTGAATTGATGCTCTACCAGAGTGGTCAAATGTTCCTTTTGTCTTGGCTCATAATTCCCGTTTGATGAAAACTCAAATAGACAACAAAGCTAGTGGAACTCGTTAAAAGCGTTAGCGATTGGATATTTTGCGCTTTTTATTGTCTAAGAAGCTTCTTAATAACTATTGATTAAAAATGAAAGAGTAAGCTTTAACAGGAATTACACAAGATTAATGTGGGACACTGTGAGATGTTCGGGGCCCATGTCAGTTGAAGCGAGATCCACTACTAAACAGCTGCGACATAGAGAAAACAAGCTCATTAGCAAGAAAGGGAAGGCCGCGCCTCCTCCAGCTCCTACCAAGCTTGAGCTCGGCGAGGAATCTCTCGCGTCTCGAATGAGCTCCCCGAGGGAGGCAAGCTCCCGGACACGAGCTTCGAGCTCGCACGGGTAGCGATTCTCGCCTCGGCGAGCTCCCGCCCGTCTGCGAAACACGCGCGAGCTCTACCTCGGCGGCGAGCTCGCTTCGCCTCGGACGAGCTCACGGGCGACCCCGTCAAAGCCAGCGAAGGCCGGGACACAGCGCCCGAGCGGCGGCGCGGCGGCTACTGTCGGGCGCCCGCGGCCTACGATAGGATCTCATCGGGGAAAGTAAGATCCTCGGCGGCGCGCAGCGGTATGGCCCGTCGGAACCCGCGCCATACCCGCGCCCAGCGCTAAGGACAAGCACTCACGAGACAAAAAATGACCTCGGTGGCGGAGGTCGAGCTCCCCGAGCGAGCTCTCACGGCCTACGCGTTTTCTGTGACATCAAAGTCGCAGTATTCACTGGCGGGCGGTGCCATCGCAGGTCGGCCGAGGGGATAGTGGCGGCGTGCCCGGCAGGGCGATGGGAGCGCGAGGAGTGCGGTGGCGGCTCCGCGCGTTGTTCCCCGGCGCCAACCAAGGAGCTCGGGCTCGGTGGCGTGCGTGCCGTGATCGAGAATATGGAGCCGCCCTATCCAACTCTACGGCGGCCGTCGAGCATCTTCTGCGGGGATAGAGGCGGCGGCGCTCGCAGCCGGGACAACCAGGCGTGCGGAGCCGACCCGAAGACTTTTTCTCTTTTCACCCCCTTTAATTTACATTTCTTCTACTTCTAGGTCCTTAGCCCGATGTGCGCCTATGAGCTCCCCTTGAGGCTATAAAAGGGAGGGGCTTGGCCCACCGGGAGAGGACAAGCTCTCTTGCACACTCATCACACACATCCCAGGCCCACTCGATCCAACACGATACACGAGACCGGGCTCATCTCCCTCTCTCGCCGCTTGTATTCACCGTCTGAGCATTTGAGGCTGATAGTGCCACACCTTGGACTAGAGGTGCTCGAATGATTCCTAAATCGATTATAAAACTCGTATCATTGTGGCACGAGCTGAGCCATCGTTGCACGCATTAGCGATCGACATCGCGGGACTGGTATGCGACCCACGATAATTAATATTTTACTTTGCAACTTAAGTTTGATTATAGCATTTATGAAAGCATTCAAACTTATGTGTTCAAAATAATAGTGAGTAGAGGATTGCAAACCAAATGTCGTAGTGACGGGAGCATGCAAAGAGGAGGGCACGTGAGGAATATATAATGGGTTGGCCTTCCTCCCCAAGCTGGCACCTTGCCGTCACTCAACACTTGAAGTCAAGTGTGAATCTTGAATCATCCTCAAATTGTTGCTGTAACTCCCATGTTCTTAGACATTGTTCATCCTTTGTTCTTATCTGCAATGATTAGTATCCAAGAATACCGAAGGGAACTAGTCTAGGAACATATACATGTGAGCTTTCATGTGCTCACACACATTTTTTTAATAAGATTATATAAACATATGGTTCAGGTAAAAAGATAACTTGCAACAAAAGATAAAGTGAATGAATTGATATTTCTTAGAACTTTTTTGTCTAAGTTGTTGGAATTCATCATACACCTTGCTTCATTTCGATTAGAGTTCATCTCTTGACTTACGGTTGAATTTAAGAATTTTACGTAGGGGTTAGTCGACAAAATAACAATGTCTATGTAAGCAACATTTGGTTCAATAACCAAACTAGACTCCATGTCTAATTTAATTAAGGAAGGCATTCTAACCACAAGCACCACGCTTAATTTAAAAGCCTTTGGAAGTACTCATGGTATTTCCAAACCAAAGCATACTATTGCTAACAAAAGGTAACATAAAAGCACAAATGAGATGTACTCAAATTAAGATAAAAGAGCATGAGCATGGTGAGATTTTTTAAGATGTAAATGACATGAATATATGTAAGGAACTAAACATGCAAAGGGTTTTAATAAAGAAAAGCATAAACTAAATGGAGTGAATGCATGAAATAATAAAAGTAAATATGCAATATAATGCAGAAATTAAAAGATAACTACTCAATAAATTTAAAAGTCCATGAGCAAGACTTTCTCACCTTTATTGATCATATTTCATTGATGATGTGTAGCCCCTATGTACGTCACTTGAGATGTGTGCATTGAATTCTTGTGGCGGCGACTTCTTCCTATCCTAGGTTCTTTAATGTTTCTTCTTTCCTTTTCTTGTGGAATCTTGAAGGGAAGGTCACGCAAACGACATCTTGTGTCTGTCTAATCCTACTAAAGCTAGTGATATACTAAATTAAGCCGAGACATCATCATGATCATTATTAAAATTCTTTTCTCCAATTTCGCTTCCCAGAAGTACTTGACGCCCAAAAGCTTGTTGACGTTTGTTAAGTGCTAAAAAGAATAAAGAGATTACGCAAGCGCATAGAACATCAATGTAGCTTTTCCCTAGGGGAATATTCTGACAGAATTGTGTATCCACAGGGAAGCTAATGGTAAGAATTTCTAATAACTCACAATCATGTATCTACCAACTTAGTAAACTAACTATAAATGATATAAATAAATAATAAACTATAAATGGTAATAAGGACAAACTATTAACATATAATAAAGAATGATAATAGATCAACTAATTAAGAGGAGAGATCAAGGTTCCTAAATACTTCTCTATTACTTTTGGTTCTAAGGTGACTAAAGTATGGATAAATATAGCAATCACACAATGCCTTGCCGGGACATCGGAACACTAGCCACGAGAGAGGGGGTGAGAAAGGGGGCTAGGAAGGTCGACTAAAGTCCTACAAACACCAACCCAAACGTGATAGAATACGCCGGCCATCGTCGCTTCACCACCACTGGGCTACCACATACTATCCGTGGGGATTGGGTGAAATCTCGAGGTAACCTCTAGTCTAGACACCATGTCTACACTATTAATTACTACTCTAATTAAGATCTATAACTAGAGCACTCGATCTTGGCGGAGATCGTATGGTAAAAAGCATAAATACTACACTAACCATAAAATATATGAAAGGCATAAAAATAAATAGAGAAGATAAATATATGAAAGCATAGGTCTTGTAGAGAAGATACAAAAAGACATACCATAATCGAACTCTTCGAAGCTGGGCACAAAATCCACTCTCTCTACCTCTTAATTAGATCTAGATCTAATCTAGATCTAATCTACTTCTAATTACATGGATAATCTACTTCTAATCTAATTCTAATTCACTAATCTCTAAGAGAGAGATATCCTTACATTGGGACACCTCTACAACTAAGGATAATGAATTAGGGTTTTGGGGGTACCCGCCCGCTTGCTTACACTACTGAGATTCGCTCATCACTACATTGCGTGCTCACCGCCGAATTTAATCCAATCGCAAGAGTGTTGAACCTCGCCCTAAGCGATGATAACCGCTCGGGCGTGGGGAAACCAAACTTCGGCGGATTCGACCAATTACGGCGGTGAAGACTTCGAGATCTGCACCGGTTGAATCATTCCCCTACGGTGGTCTTGATGGACACGTGATCACTCGCGAAGTTTGAATTAGAACCGCGATTTGGAAGTGGACACAACGGGTTGAATTAAACCGATAGCGATTTGGGAGGGGAAGCAAAGGAACGATAGCTGCACGGAGTTAATGAAGAAGGAGCAAGAAAAACAAACGATAAAGCGAGAAGGTTGCAAAACGCGAGGCGAATTAAAACGCATCGGGTCATTATATATTAGTAGATATATATTTACCAAAACCTAAAATAAAAATAAAGCGGCGTGGCGCCGCCAGGCCCGCCCTCGCTTGCCGGCCTCGTCCTCACCGCCGACGGCGTTCGCCGCCGGGCTGCCCGAGCGGCGTTTGAAGCCAGACCTCGCCGATCCCCTAGCGCCGAGATGTCCGGATGGCGGCCGACCTTGAAGGCATAGAAGTTGGCCTTCTCCACCGGCCAGGCATTGGCGCGGCCGACTTCTTCGGCCGGATGGATGAGCTCGGGGCGTCATGGAGGCGCTGGACGGTGAACAACCGGCTCCTCATTGGTGTAGACGCGAGGCCATCGTTGATGAAGAAGCTAGGCTGCACGGGGTTTATGGAAAGAGAGGTTAATTAGCGATGGAGATGGTACCACAAATCGTGGCATTCTATCTACAATTATATAGTAACAAGCCATGTAATGCATGCAACGATTGTCATTCCCCAAGGCGGCGCCATGGCGATCAATAGCGGCCCGCTCATCTAATGGTCGTCGCGATCGGCCATCTCCCCACGTAGCGGCCCGGGGGCACACAAGGCAGCGTTTTGATCTCCCAATCCCCCGCGCGGCAGGCGGCAACCAGGGCGGCCGGCTATGCGTTTGCGTGGCGTTTCCAATGGCCGCTTCCTCGCTGCCACGGCATTTCCCAACACCCAATCCCGAAAATCCCCGCCTCGATCCCCAACAAGCCGATTTTGACCATTTTTCAAGAACGATGCTTTCGGTTTAATTAGGATTACCATTGCTATAGATGTTGCTCACGAAATCTAATGATATTGATTTGATAGCATAGATATAGATACTTATCTAAATACACCATTGTTTTGAAACAAGGAATGCATGTTTACATTGTTTACCATTGCTACAAGATCAACCAACGTGCCTTCGACATGCCGACGGGTGGAGGGGCCGGGCCGGGGAGGAGGCGAGGGGGCCTGGCCGGAGTAAGCCAACTAATTACACTAACTAAGCGCGTCCACAACAACGGCCCGGGCTATTTGAAGAATCAAACTTTGTACCGCCCCAGCGGATAGCCATCACTTTTTCTTTTTTTACCACAATATTGTAGCTTTCCGTTCACTTACGGTTCCGCGAGTGGCCCGTGCTTTGCATGCATGCAGCTCACTTGGAGAACTGCGTTGCGGTAGTATTCACTTTGCGGTTAGGAAATCGGCGGTGTCTGCGGAATCGATGAGAAAAGCACGTGGCATCGAGTTTGCGGCGTCGGCCGGGTTAAATCAATGTCGGTTAAAAACACTACAGGGTGTAGTTTTACACCCGACAATGATGTGTAGATCGCTGCGGTCGCGAGATCTTTACGGTAGTGGTATTCGACATCGCTGCTTAGGGGTGAAAACTTGGGCGGTAGTGATTCGCAAAAATTCAGCGGCGCCGCGGTTCTCAACTTCGGTCGACCCGCTTTGCACCAATCTTTGGCGCCTTTGCTACCCGTCCTCCAGTTACAGCGGCGGTCGACTCAACCCGCGACATCTAGCCCTATTTAAGCGGCAAGGGGGCGTCGTGTTTTTGCACCCGGTTTCTCCTATATGTTCTTGCATTCTTGGTTAGATCCGATGGTTCCTACCCTC